>JANHJO010000684.1:82099-92698 GCA_032468235.1 Pseudoxyrhopus heterurus
CTACTAGTATCAGTAGCAAACAATTCTTAGTAATCTGAGTGTTACTGAGTGTAGCACTTATCTCCTTCTTGGCTCATTTTAAAATCACCCCATATTTTGCCATAACAATGGAATTTCAAGTGCACACAAGAAAGTGTATCTGCATTGTCAGGGTGTATGTGAATGCATGCTAAGCAAATGTACTTGCACAAATCTATCAAGTGAAGTACATTGGGTCATGAACTCATCAAAAGGAGTGGGCTGCATGAGTTCACTGTTATCTGGTATAAAAAGATGAATAATATTTTGGATATAAACCATTTATTTTCCAAAAAGAAAGAGAACTGCTGAAAAGACAATGGGCTACTAAGAACACACTCTGGTTGGAATCAGAAAAATCAAATTAATTAATTAGAAATAGTACAGCCTAGAGCATGATGTTCAAGCTGCTGGCAAAGAATGAATAGAAAGTAATAGCAAGATTACCATATATGTTCTTTTGACCTCCAAACAAATGAGATTTCTTGAGCGCTAGGTTGTTAATAATGTTCATTTGTAATGAGGATTCTGCCACTCCACATAGTCTTTTAAGTATAAATACAGCAATCCCTTGTAGAATTCATCTTCTGGAATAGTGTTGTCCTAGCAACATGATTTAGCAAAGCAGAATGTACAGAAATCAGTCGAACTATGACAGATTAAATGTCATCATTGACAGTCTGCAAAAATATTCAGTTTTCATACCTTTTTTTTAAAAAAAAATACTTAAATAAATAAAACAATCTTAAAAAGTCATTAACATGGCATGGCACTAAAAGTACATTGAAAGGTCATTTCTTGATAAAAGGATCATTTTTAGTAGATTGCATCAGATATTTTGTGTCTTTGAAACAACCTTGAATGTATATTAAACAGAACTCCATATTGTTCACTATATTATTACCTAATGAACTACTCTGTTGAACTGTTGTGTGGTGGAATGAGAGCGGTCACAGAATACCTAGACATAAAATCCCATTTATTCATGGCCAGAAAAAAGCCTGAAGAAAACAATTTTATTCTGCTTTTTCATTCACACCTCAGTGCATCAAATATTCTTGGCTATTTGAAAAAGGAAAGGTGTCTAAGATGTTGGGCATTCAAGTATGGATCCATCTCATTATTGCATTTCTGTAAAAGAAGCAGTAGTAGATGTGGTTAAAAAAAAGAGCATTATATGCAAAAGACTTCCTTCTCTATTATCTTTTTTCCTGATTCTCTTCTTAGTTTGCTGTTCTGGTTCTTTGCAGTCTTCATACTCTCCCAAACATTGCTTTCCTGGTCTTATCGTTGCCTTTGTACTTTATCACTAACTGCATTTTATTAAGTTCTCAATCAAATCCTGATGTGCAACATCTTTTAGTGGGTTCCCAGCTTTTAATGGAGAAACAAACAAACATTTGATTCCCCTTCCATGTTTAGACTAGTCACCTATTTTAATTTAACGCCCAAGTTTGAATTTTACCATCTTTTTACATTACCTCTCTCCTTGGCCAAGGAATTTACCAAATGTCATGGTCTGATATTGCCTTTTAGAAGATCACACAACTGAGAAAAAAGTTCTGCAGAGGTCAGCAGTTCTTGTTTCACACATTTCCATTTACTGTATCTTAAGACTGTCTTGACTTTTTTGGGGAAGACTCACATGAAAAACTAAATGTGATAGCCGCAAGATTGTTTCATTTTACTTCTAGTAAGGAAGAACTTGTCATATTCAGCTTTACTCTTCTGCCAGGTAAACCATTAAATATTATCATCTGTTTTTTCTGGTATTTCCATTCACTTTTTAATATAATATTATGGATGTTGAAAGACTACTTATACACAGTAGGGGCCTGGAAGGAAAATAGGTTCCTGCGTGTTCTTTGAATTAAGTCTAAGTAATTCCTGAAAATTGTGTCTCCATCTTGTTTAGACCTCACATAAAATACCTTTCACCATAGCATATCCTGCTATGGTGCTAGAATATGCTCGAATGTTATTCTGGATGCTTGCGGAGCTTGGTTACAAGCATCTGACACCACCTTAATTTGGTCATTGAGTGAATATGGTCAGCCAAGACAAGAACCAGGCTCTTGAGAGCACTGGGAACCTGAGATCTTAATCCAGATTGGTTTTTATTACATATAATAAAGTCTAAAGCTAATAATTCCATTCTGTCATGATAATATTACCAAGAATTATTTGGACCCGACACTGAAGTTCGCAAACAAAACAATTGGTACATATTTGCTTCATTTATAAGAAGTCCTGCATGAAGTCCATCGTTTCCACATGTGTTGTAGTTAACATCATTTGAAAGATCTTGCATGGCTTCTAGAGAATAGGTAGGCAAAGGAAACTAGCAGCTTATTTGGCCTGAGAAAGGCAGTTGATATTACAGTGATTAACTATACAAATGTGTTGGTAGATTTTATTTTTAATGTTGGTGGCATGCAAATGATTCCTTAATAAAGAACCAATACATTATAATGAACTTTAATCCTCCTCACTCTATCAACATAGTAAAGAGTAAATAAATAACTTGTTGGGAATTGTGTTATCTCTTTGCTCCTATGAGCTATTTTCATCATTAATGCCTATGGTGAGAACAGATGAAGGGAAGTATCTTCACACATTGCCTCTGTGTTTCTTTTTAGCCTGCCCCACACTTTTTTTTTTTTTTAGAAAAATGAGTCTTCATATTTAAGAGAGAAGAGAAGTTTCTCTCTCCCCATCTCCCTTCAAGATATCATTTAGGTAAAAGGGAGGCTTACCTTCTCTATGCGTTTCTTAACAAACCTACCTTTGCTTGTAATATACTGAAAGTACGGTATATCAACATTCACTGATACTTGGACTCAAATTTAGTCTGAATCCATGAAAACTATATTATTGTACAATATGAGCATTTTTTCCTTTTTTAAAAAAAGGGACTTGCTGCTATTTCGTTCCTTTATTTACTTTTAGCACACAATGCTATTGTTGTGGTTCCGCACAGTGCTGCTGATCTGGCAGTCGATTCCGACTCCGAGGGAGATGTGGAGTCAGTGTTGGAGGAAAGGGAGGAATTGGCTGCTGACACTATGCCAGATATTGGCCCCTCCATGAGCTATCAGGAGCCGGTAGTTTCTGATAGCAGTGGGGAGAAGGCTCTGGCTGATGCAAGAACTCGGAGGCTACTCAGCAGACAGCAGCAACGCAGGAAGGGAAGAGGCAGAGCTACAGCTGACCGGTAATTGATCACACCCTAGAGGAATTAAAAGGGGTGTGGTTGGGAACAGATCCCTGCAGAGAGCAGCTTGTTTGAACCATTCTGGTTTCATTCAGCTCATGTCCTGATGATTGGTTATTTTCACTGTTCTTGCTCTTTGCCTTGAAAATGGAGTATTTACAACTATCTGTGGATTTCTCTTTAGTTGGACTTCGCTCGCATTCCTCGGTATTGTACATTAATTTCAGTTACTGTCTCAAGAACTGCATGTCTGTAATTATCTTTGAACTCTTATCTACTTGGCAACTTTCCTGGACTCCTTAGAAATTGGAACATTCCCAGTGTTGGAATTAAAGAGACTTTTGGTTTGTCAGTAAAATAAAGGGAGGTTTTTGCTTTAAAAACGAGCTTTGGAGTGGGTCCTTTGGGGGTGAAACAGAAAAATGCTAGACAGTTATTACTTTGTGCCTAGTATAAAGTGCCAACCATTCTGTAGCATGACATCAATAGTTATGCCTTAAACCTGCTCATCAATAGCCACTAAATTGCTGTTGGGATAAAGCTACCAGTATGTTGCATTGTTGCTGACAGACAACAATATTTTGTCAAAAAAAAATATTCCATAGTATTTCCATTAGCTTCATTCAATCTGACAAAAAGGAAAAAAATAACTTCATTCTTTCCCATCCCTAAGGACACCAAAACATTAATAAAAAAAGTCCTTACAATCTGGAACACCATTCCCGGTGATCTGGCAGGTCCCCAACCATTTAACCTTCTGAAAAACCATCAAGACCTTTTCTTTAAGGCACTAAAGTAGAGTGATGAGAGACTATGTATGGCTATAGGACCTTTTCAGGAGATAACTGAGATACTAGGAATTTTAGTTTCTAGGTTTTTTTTCTCTGGTTTTCTGGTTTTAGTTTTATGGCATTATTATTGTGAGCTGCCCAGAGTTGTGGTTGGCCATACAAAATATTTTAATTAATTAATTAAAAGACACTTTTACTACTGCGTTCTTGAGTCTACCTTAAATATAAGTTATGGGTAGACCATAGGAAGAAGTATTTTTCCACTCTCATTGTATTGTCAGGGAAATGGTAGGAAAGTAAAGCCCTTTCTAGGATGTTGGGTTTTTTTCTTCAGATCAAGGGACTTAAGACAGCAGATGAAAATAGCAGGGAGGGAGACAGAGACTGAGAATTATGATATAATACAAGAGCAACATCACCTTGCAACAAGCTTACTTCAAAACGTACCATCTGCAGATATTCTACAACAATGTACAGTAGTGGAAAAAATCGAATGCCTTTTGTGTAGAAAAAAAATCATGAAATAATATGGCAAATTTCAATGTAGGATTAGCTAAAATTCCACGTGGGATACTGTACACGTATGCAACTACTTTAAAAAAAGGATTTTGGGACATGGGGAACACACCTGATGTAACTCTTTTTGAAACATTAAAGCCACATTCATTTTCCAATCTTAGATAGTAAGCTTCTCCCAGCTATGTCCACTTGTGTGTGCATGACAGTCTATGAAAAAGATGGTGTTGTTTCAGCAACACTCTTGCCCATAAGATGAATTAATCCATCAGTGCCCTAGTTTTCAGAGTACAGCCTAATTTTTAAGATACTTTTCTTCCTGGGCGAAGTAAAGAACCAAATGAAAGCCTTAACTCTTACCAAGGTTTAAGGCATCCTTAAAACTCATTTAAGACCCAACTTTTGTATTATTTTATCCTGTCTTGTAAGATAAAAAGCAAAAATAAATGCTTATGGATCTATTTTTCTTTCGCAACTCTCCTGGAAGAAAAGGCTTCAAAAATGTTCAACCTGGCCTTGGTTCTCAGTTAGATTTCATTTATGGTCATTGACCTGATGCTGTATAAAACATCAAACAGTAAACTTTTAAAGAAAACTAAAATAATAACAAGAAAATTGGATATCTAATTGCCTTCTGGCATGGAAACAATGTGTCAGAATTTAATTATACTCAGGATGTCCTTACAGATCACATGATTGAACAGCATTTTTGTACATTTGTTTGAGTTTTCTAAGGATTTATCAGGTAATAAAGAAAAATACATTCTTTATTTACATTAATAGAGTGGTGATATACATTAATAGAGTGGTGATATTAGTTGCAAATGCCATAAATAGTACAGCAGAGCATGTGATGCTGACCAACAGTCAACCCTGGAAGGAAAGGTGATTAAACCTCCTTTCTAGAACCCCTGATGGCCAAACTTTAAGCCTGTTCTATTGTGAGATATCAAGTTGTAGAAACACTTAGGATCAGAAAAAGCCCTATGCCAAAAGTTATTGTTGCGGCTAATAGAAATTCTGCTCAACAGTAATGCTTCCTACAATTGCAGGTAGGGCATATACAGAAAGAAGAGTCTCGAGGATGAAGAAGATTTTACTTTATGGTCTATGCCCGTGATGGCGAACCTATGGCATGCATGCTGGAAGTGACACGCAGAGCCATCTCTCCGGGCATGCCAGTTGTTGCCCATTGCTTTTCTGGATTCCAGCATGTGCATGCACGCCGGCCAGTTGGTCTTCACGCACATGGGAGCACCGTAAACTGGAAGAGTAGCTCCCCAACGTGCATGCAGGTGCCACCCAGCTGGTCTTTGCACATGAATGCGTGTTAGAAACCAGAAGATCAGTTGGCCGGCGTGCATATGCATGCTGGGAAGCTGAGCTTCTAGTTTCTGGTGCTCCCATGCATGCACGCCGGAAAAGGTTTGCCACCACTGGTCTATGGCTTATTTATCCCCAGTTTACTGAATGCATGGGGATTATTAGGATTCACACAAGATCCTAATAAGCATAAGCCAAGATTACCATCCACGAAGATTGGTTTTGCCATTTTTTCACTTCTTGTGCCAATATACTGAATCAACAGACTGAAGCAAGGCAAGAATCAGCAGTTTCCAGAATAAAGAGAACTATTTTATCAATACAGATTAGCCCTCCCCCTTCCTTAAAATTACAAGACAACAGCCAAGTATCCATTGACTCAGAAAGATGGGAGGAAAAAGCCTAACATTTAAATACAGACTTAAACAAGGACTTTGGTTATAACATATTGAAGTGGCGAAATCTTTCCCGGGTTTATGACTGACTTCTTGTGTTTAATAAGACTAACCATGCCAAGCCATATCTGTATGCCTACTATGAAATAAAGCTATTCCTGAATAAGGGCTTGGAAAGTGAAATTTTACATTGGTGGCAGCGAGGTGCTCAGCAATTATCTTGTCATATTCAGCTAAGAGTTTCCAAATAAGCATATTTTACTCTCTTATGGCCAAGTAAGAAAACCACCATTAAGCTAGTAGAAAAGAGATATACATGAAGAGATATAGCTTTCTCTATCATTCCTGCACAGTATGGGCTTCATTTACCAACAACATCTGGTTATATAAATTCCTGCTGGTTTCTTTTCACATTTCTTTTACACTGAAATATTGAAAAATCTGGAAAGCAATGGTGAACTTCGCATGCATCGTTATTTTCAAGAATAGCATAACCATTCTTTTTATACTGGAAATTACCATGCTGCCAATAGAACTGGGGGGAAAGATGAACCTTCTACAGAATCCATTTGTTCATTGGGAAAGAAAAGAAAGCTTTGCAATAATTGCTTTCAAAGTAATCAAATGAAAATCCTCAGATGCACCAGTTGCTGAATGGGATCATTTCCCTAGTTTCACAAAATACTATGGGACCTATAGTGCAATTTCCTGTAAATTCTGTCTCACTTGCACTTTCATGCATTCCCAATCTTCAGCTAACTTGAAGATATTTCCGTCTCTTCTAGTGGGAAAAAAGACAAAGTTTGGGCTGGAAAGAATCTGATTCAAACTTAGTCAAGTCCTCCTTCCTCTCCAGATAAATGTTATTTTAAATGACTATCCCCTGTGGGAAAAAGCTTGGCCGTAATCATAAATACAGGTCACACACCTCAAAGGACAGAGCTCACTGCATAAAATATCTATGGGACTAAGGCGTCCATTGTAGATGGTACTATTTTGATGGGCTCTTTTTTTATAACCACGAGCAGAATAAGAATTGGAAGCAGATTTTCTATCAGCAGCAAAGCTCATAGTAGATAATTATGAATTACATTATTTTGGCAGCAAAGCTTCTAGCATATTACTGAAAACTTTGAGCATTTATAAGAGGAAAAAGTTGCAGTAGGAAGTAAATAACAAGTAAGTTGGAAATAATAAATAAGTCTTTTACAGCTCTCCAACTGTTCTATCATTTTTCTTAATAGACTTCAGTTCAGTTGGGAGAATTTTATGTCACAAGAAACATAAACACTACTACTGTAAATGGCAATTGATAGATAATTCCCCCCTCTGTGCAAGTGAACACACTTCATCTTTGGTAGGAAATGAACTATAGTATATATTCCATATACTATTCTCTATGCATTTCCCAATAATTTAAGCAGTAATCGATGCCAGATATTCAATCTCATGTCAGCAATACAATTGGTAAAACAATCTCTTAGTATATGAACCAAACCACACTTGATTAACCATCAAGCAATTGTAATAGAGTCTACTTTTGGAACTACATTAGAGTTCATGCCAAACCATAGAATTTGCTGTTTATCTCCAGAAAGAGAACACATTGCAGGACCCATCTACCAGGGAGTTTTGTCAGCAGGACCTAGGAGGACAGCCTTTTCTGCTGTGCCCCCCACCCTCTGGAATATCATTCCTCTGAGGTAAGGATGGCAGCAACCTGGAAGGCCCTTAAAACATGATTCTGTCAACTAGGTAGATGTTCCCAGGATAGAGTGGAGCCTGTTACAGGTGATTGGATGCATTCTTTGTATGTTTTTCTGCCATGACGTTTTTTAAATTTTGTTTTTATCTTTTTAATTTAAATGGGTTGTTTTTAATGGCTAATGTATTACGATTGTTCTATTCTGTATATCAGACAGAGTCACTACATGAGATGAGCAGCTATTCAAATATGATAGATAAATAAATAGCTAATATATGCAGATACATAAAAAAAAACTTTCAGTGTCTTGCTCTATATAGCCCAACAATTAAATGCAAGGAGACCAACCCATAAATTCCAAGGATAGTTACATCCAAGATGAGACAAAAGAGTGTTGTATTTTTTTGCTTCCTTACAAACCTTAGCCAAGTAGAAAATTATATGCATTAAATGACAATTGCTTTGTAATAATATTTGCATCAGATAATGTTGCTGGATTGTATTTTGTTAAAGTTAGGCTTTGATTGAGTATATAGGATTTTATGGACATGACAAGAAAACATGCTGACTTTGGATTTTCAAAGACATGGCAATAAAATGAAATTTAGAAAGCTGCCACTCAGTAATTCTCTTATAACAGCTATTATAAGAGATATGAGTGCAGAATGAGGCAAACGGTACTAGCCCTTTATAGTCTCCATTGAATCATAATTTCATTTTGCAATATATTACCATAACTCTGCTATTGCTCTATGTTGTTCATTTATAAACCACACTGCATTTCAAAGAAAGCAAAGGTAAAGCATATTTCCAGCACCCAGTTACATAGTCTCTCTCTCCCTCTCTCCCTCTCCCTCTCTCTCTCTCTCTCTCTCTCTCTCACACACACACACACACACACACAGCAAAATCATTGAAGCAGCAAACATAAAAAGAAAATCAATGATGTCAGTAAGACCTAATCAAAGCCATAAAACTATAACAAATGCTTACATAAATTCAGAGAGAAACCAAAGAACCTCTCCTGGCAGCAGGAGATTAAATTTAACGGAAGGAAAGACACCAACTGAAAAAGGAATAATTATCATCTTCATCACCAACATCATTTTATTTATTTAATAAAAGAACACTTCAGGTTAGTACAGATAGATAAGCCACTCTTTTTCAACCTGTTCCTATTTTGATCTGTTGAATTTCAGCTCCTGCGATTAGAACTGAAGGTTCAAGAATGCCAAGTTCAGCACACGTGACTCACTTGATAACTTGTCCTACTACTTGCACATTCTCTTACATTTTGTGTTTTCCCCTCTGCTAAAAGTAGAAAGTTCCTCTCTTTAATCCAACCCCATTATCCTCCTTCCCCAGTTGGAACATTTCTGGCATTCTAGTTATTTGAAGAAGGGAGAAGAAACTAGCATACTGATCATTACAGACCAAAGGACCAACGTTACAAAGAAGTTTGAGCAATTTGCAGGGCTTCACCTCTAGTTTCAATAGTGTCCTCCTATTGCTTTTTTTTTTAATCTGACTCCAAACACAGAACGCTACCTCCGCTATTCTACTGCAGTAAGACAAACTGTAAGAAATCATGTTAGACATTATGAGTTTTCCACACTTCAGAAGCCAATGATGTGAAAAAAAAAAAACATAGTGGTGATGGAATGGAGCAGCTTAATGCAATAAAGGTTGAGTTGACTATTTCTCCATTTCCACCTGCCTTTGCTTTGAAAAATTTGAGGGAGTGCAGCATCAGAATAAAGGCAATCAAATGGGGAGGGGAAGCATGAAGGACAGTTACTGAAACAAGCAATCTGGTAAAAGGTGATAGTAAAAGATAACGATTATAACCAGTAATGTGACATAACATCATAAATTAATTATCCATGGATCAAAGTAATGTCAGACAGCTAAAAAAAAACTATACAGACATAGTGACAGTTTTACTGACAGCATAGCCCACGTCTACTCTACTCACACTGTTATACAAATTGAGATGGGGTCGTTATGTCATTTTTCCAATCTATCTGATTAGTCTATGTGGGAAAATAATCAGAACGCTGGATTAGAAAGGACTTTAGCTTAATACAGGATGGCTTCACTGAGGGTTACATACATGAGCCACACAGGTTATTGGACAGGTCCAATATTCTTCGTTTCTTTGCTTCATGAGTAAAATGTAGATAGTTTTCAAATTGTCCAACCTTAAGGCTGACTCACTTTTCAGATACATTTATTTATTTCTTTGTTTGTTCGTTTGTTTATCTATCGTACGGCAATGTTACATTAGCTAGGAGACTACGCTGTTAATACAAAGTAGTTGTTTGTCTGCCAATGATTGCTAGCTAATTCATTCAGTTCACGCTCGCATGCTTATCCAAAGAGCACCACTGGGAGTGAACTGGCTCCATACTCAGAAGGCTGGATGGCATCTGCAGTTAACATCAGGGACTTTTTCCACCACCAATCGTTCACATTTGGGCAGATCTGGCACTGACTGAAGTCATACTGTCACTTGAAGTGCCATTTTTGCCCACCCAAGTGGTACCTATTTATCTACTTGCATGTAATATGCTTTCAAATGACTAGGACCTGGCTCCAGTCTGGATCGCATGGAGAAGCTTCTTTCCCAGGCAGGAG
>JANHJO010000684.1:177585-192138 GCA_032468235.1 Pseudoxyrhopus heterurus
GCTGGTGGGATTCGATCAGCCAAACTGCTGATCTGCAGTACTGCAGTACTGTGATCTTACCACTTGAGCCACAGCAACTACCTGGTAATGGGAAAAGTTTTGGACTATGATTTAGGAGATCTAAATTCAAATTCCCCATCAGATCTGAAAGTTCACTGTTGACTTGGGTCAGTACTCTTATTATTGCTATGAGGGGGGAAAAGTCTGGAAAGAAGGCTGTTATGGATTCCAAAAAGGAAGGAAGGAAATTTAATAATAAATAAAATTTCAATTTGATTTGAAATGACTTGCTGTGATAACATAGTCTTGGAAACTAATTTGAATACCTTAGGAAAGATATTTAAATGATCCAGAACACTAAGAAAGTTGATAGGCATTCCTCTAGCAAGGGTGTCAAACTGGCGGCATGCGGGCCGAATACGTCACAAGCAGGTCACACCCACCCCAGTTCGGTGAATAGAAAAAATGTCACAAAACATCACATGACGGCAACGTGACGCAGCAAGTTTGATACCTGTCTTTTGCAGGATTATATTTATGGTGACTGAAATAAAGTTCTGGTACTAACTATTTAAATTAGGTCCCGGAAAACCTAAGATCTTTTCTCCCATTCTAGTGTGTCCATATCTTTGTATCTGATGGAGGAGCTCTTCTTTATATCCCAGTTGACAGGAATTTGAGAAACAGTTTCAATGCCCATAGTTAAATTGTGGAACTTTTGGAGTAGGGAACTAGATTGTTAATTTAGTCTTGATTGCTATGCGACAAAGATCTCCTTACTTATCAGATATCATTTGCATTGAGATAAATAACGTCCAGTATTCCTCTTTTGGCTGCTGCTTTCACCTTTTCTTACAATTCTTTTTGGGGAGGAAGGAAATACCATTACATTTATTAATGATTTTCCTTATTATAAAATACTTTAAATGGTGCATACTTCAGAAAGGCAGAATATACTTTTTATTGGCATGTATATGTATATATTCTTGACATACATAAAAGAGATATTTCAATCCAGCCAATATTCCGTAATATCTGACTCTGGGATTTTCCATTACGTGCATTTGTGACACCCCCTTTTGCCCTTCAAACTGTAGAAGGCTTATACTTATTTACACAAAATATGGATGGCCTCATTTCATTGTTCCAGTTCTTACAACCAATGTAATATACCACCCATTTGCAGTCTTAGCAGGAAACAGTCCTACCACAGGTCACAATTATATGACTTGTGGGTTCATTCCATTCTGAAAACTTCAGCAAGCATGTTGTCTCTAACAACACATCTGATGTAATATTTACAAAAGTTCAGCCTGTTCTGTTTTCTACTTATTGGAGATATGACTGTTATCAAAACATGCTATTACAGAAACCATTGACCTTGATTTTCAGAGGATCATATCAAGGTGATATTTGAAAGTTAAATCAAACTTTGACCTGCATGGATACTAATTCAGCGTGCCACATCTTGCTTTTGATGCATAACTATATTGATATTTTGCATTTTCTGACTCTTCATTAAAAATGAAGATAGATTCTCAACTGATTAAGGATGAATGTCAAAAGTTGCTGTGAATAGTTTACTAGAAGTGTACTCTGCTTGTTTTTAACTTTGTAAAACATTAATGCTTTGTAGAATACTGGCATTGTGTCTCTCAAAATATCAAAATGGCAAATAATAAAATTAATAGACAGCAAACAAGAAAATTCATGACAGCTGGATCACACTTCCAGAAATTCTACTTATAAGCAATGCAAGAATCATATGGAACTACCAAAGTAAAGTTTCAGCAGAGGAAAGCCCTTGCATGTGTTGTCATTTTATGAACATTTAGAAGGTTAGATCTCTTTTTAAGAGCTCCATTCTTGGGATAGAAATGAATATAGAAGAAAGTGCTTAGTTAAGTAGCCTGAAAATCAAAACAAAATTCTATGAAAAAAGAACCCAGACAGTTTACCAATTTCAGTTCTGCCAGCTTAATCTAACCCTAGAAAACTCAAGATTCAATAATTGGTTCAACATATAACCAAACTATAAAGCTTTATTGAACTATCAAGAAAGTGTAACAGATCCAAACAGAAAACAATTCCTACTAATCAGAAGTCCCTTTGCCACTCAGTTTCTGTGTCTCCACCCAAAACTATGAGATGAGTGTTTGTTAACTTTTTTTTGCCATCAAGACTCCTTTCCACTTTAAAAAATTATGGAAAACTTAAAAAAAAGCTTTCGTTAGTATGGGTTATATTTATTGATACTATATTAAAAATTAAAAATACATTCATATAATATTTATTGAATCATGCACAAATATTAAATATAATAGACATTAACATAAATGAAATGTTTTTATGATAACTCCCTTCCACGTTTTTAACAAGTATAATGGAAACACATTGTTTAAAATGTTTGCACAGATCTTCAGTATCTGCCAAATAATTTTGAGCTCACAGACTCTGGAGAAGATTTTGAGGAACCTCCAGAGATTCTTAGATCACACTTTGACAAATGTTCTCTTACATATTTCTTCTGCAAAAAGTGTCAACTTCACTATCACACAGTGGAATGGTTTCTGATGTAGGTTGTTGGAATCATCATGAGTTTTCAAGTACTGTTATGCCAATTATTGTCTTTCAATTTATTATGTTGTTGTTAGTTGCGAAGTCGTGTCCGACCCATCGCGACCCCATGGACAACGTTCCTCCAGGCCTTCCTGTCCTCTACCATCCTCACATTATTATACTGACTCTGAAAAAAAAAACCAATAGTGAAAGTATGTTAATATCCCAGTAATGGTGGATAAACTCCAATACTTATTGAGCAGTCAACTTCTAGTGGAAATTTTCTTTTCTCTTCTAAAACATTCTAGAGTGTTGGGAGAATCCACATAACATGTGATGTGGGTGACAGAGCAGACAGAAAGTTCCTAATATTAACCTGATAAAGGTAAAGGTTCCCCCGCACATGTGTGCTAGTCATTTCCAGCTCTAGGGGGTGGTGCTCAACTCTGTTTCTAAGCCAAAGAGTCAGCACTGTCCGACGATGTCTCCTGATCATGTGGCTGGCATGACTAAACGCCGAAAGCACACAGAGCACTGTTACCTTCCCACCAAACTGGTCCCTATTTTTCTACTTGCATTTTTTATGTGCTTTCAAACTGCTAGGTTGGCAGAAGCTGGGACAAGTAACAGGAGTTCACTCCATTACGTGGCGCTAGGGATTCAAACCGCTGAACTGCCGACCTTCTGATCGACAAGCTCAGTGTCTTAACCACTGAGCCACCACATCCCTAGAATTAACCTGATACCCTTGCGCTAATTGTGCAAGATTTAAGATTTGAATAAATGTCCACACCCTTTGTGATCCAATGAGATGTATTACAAATGAATCTGCCAATCATCCCATGATTGGTAGATTCTGAACAAGAATCTTGAGAAATGGTAACAGATGAAAGGGGAAACAATGGGCTTGTATCCTATCAATACAACAGTAGTTTTCATTCCTTGTAAATACTGATTTCATTCTTTGTATATGCTGGATTTTATCTTTGTGCGTATATTTTGAATTTTTACAAATTTATAATATATTATCAAATTTATAATATTTTTGCTTTAAAAATTAAAGTAGTAAAATTTTGTCATTTTTAAAATTCTTTAATTTTTTTTCCTTTCTGTTTTTTCCATTCTGTTTTATATAGAGTAATTGATTCTGTTCAGGAATGATTTTAGATCACACACTTTTATTAATTAACTTATAAGCTGCCCCAATGATAGACAGTATAAAGTTGAGCTTGGATATTTTTTTAAAGAAAAAATTATGCATAAACAAAGTACTTAATAATACAGTACCATAGATGATGCCACAAACATTCAGGTGAATAGAAAAATGAAGTGTAACATATTAAAAGAGCACCTTAAATAATATGTCTAGTTTTTAAATGTCTTTTTCAGGATGCATTCATCTATAATTATTGTTTTACTTTACTAATATAAAGGAACCAGATAAAACTTTCATAGAATGGGTAAAATATTTTGATTCCTCTTTGGTCTGACAGCCACCTCTCCACCATTTTCTTGAATTAGAAGAGGGAAATTAATTGTGAAACCAATTCGAGAGCTCTTTGGGGGACAATCGGAAGAAATTGTTTAAAATTAATAAATGTACCAAATATTCCAAGCTTTATTTATGTCCGTACTGAATTCTGTATAATGATTTTAAGATCAAAGATTATAAAATATGCAGATACTCTAAACCCCAAGAGGCGACATCATGGAGCATAAAATATACAGTAAGAGTTTTGGCATTTGGATTCGCTATGAGAAATGAAAGACTTAGTTCCATAGGAATCAAAGACAAGCATAAGATACCAGTCCTAACATGTACCTTATTGTATTACCTTAACCACCAATGGATTTAATCACTGCAAAGTCCCAGATTGTTGGGGGCAATATGCTGACATTGTAAACCACTTAGAGAGGGTTGCAAGCCCTGATAGGCGGTATATAAATACAATGCTATTGCTATTGCTATTTGTAGCATTAATAATAATGTTTGCAACATTATTTGCAAAAACTTCATTTGGAAATAGAAACATGTCTCTCTCAGTATGTAGCACAAAGCCATTAAGTAATATGTTCCTCATAACATGATATGTTTCCATAATCATTGATGGATTATGTTTGATTTGTTCATCAATGAAGGAATGAAGGGGGCATGCATAAGAGCACCAGTGCGCCTACTGTCCCTGTCCTACTGTTCCTATTATTAATCTATATATACTTGCTCTTTTTTTATGTTTACACTTTATCTATATATGTTTCACTAAAATAAATAAATAACCTTACCATAAAGAGATATTTTCACAAAGCCAGTGGAATGGGACAGTTAAATAATGGGAGCGTGATTTGAGCTCGTACAAAAAAAAGTGGATTAACAGTTCAGTCCTATACAACTTTACTAAGAAATCTGCTTGAGTTTAGTACTTCAAAACACATGTTTATGAAATCGCTGTACAAATAACCTTTCAAACTGAAAAGGTGTAGGCAATTAAGAAGAGTTTGCTGGACAGCTGTTGTGGTGACGGGATTTTCATGTGATCTGATGTTGTACAATAAAGAAAGTAGTCAACAGCTTATAAACTACATGCAAATTCAGTAGCAGGAAGAAGGTTAGCAGGCTTTTGTTTCATGAGCCACCATTTATTCAAAACCAGCTTTGCTTCTTAAATAATTTTGAACTCCACTGATCTTTGATAAAAGCCCATTAAGCTCTTCCAGTACTACTCAAGGCCAATGTGTGCCATAGATCAGTTTTCCTTAACAAGTATGGATTTGGATACTCAGTCTTCACATTGATCTAAACGTATCAAATACTTCATAGCAGGCCTGTAAATATTTTGAATGTACAATACTTTCAACTAGATTTGGTGTTGGTTTTACCTGTAGACACTTCAGTCAAACCATAATGTAATCTTACATATACAGTATTTTTTACAGGCTGTACAAACATACTAATTCAGTTTAACAAACACATACTAAAAATGTAGTTCTAAATATATTATTAGGATGTAAGTACGGTATTATTGATGCTTATTCTTATAATAAAGGTAGTTTCCACATAAAGCTGTTGACTCCATTGCAAAAAGTTGTTTTGAACCTCCACATGATTTACACTGGGGCTTACAGTTACCTTTCCTGCAGTGGTGGAAAACTCTGAATAGGATTTGCACCTTGCATGGCATCTGCCAAAGCTCTCTGTTTAAATGGGGCAGAGTATTCTCCTCTGAATGTGTCTGTGGTGCTCCTTATCAGACCCTGGATTGGTGACTATCCATTTGAGAGCTTATTTAGGATGAAAAGCAAACTTTCTCCAACTAACAAATACCACACTTAATTGGATAAATGGTCTAGACATTAATAGATAGAATAGTTATTCTATTCTTATGAATCAACATACTTTAAAACACAACCTATGACATATCATATAAATATTTGAATTCCTTAAATCTTACAAAATTGATAACATATTTCCATCATATATATACCATAGTATTATGTGTTCGTTCTATATCATTTTATTACTGTTATCCATGTGCTCTATGCAATAGTACTAAGTGCTTAGTACTTAGTACTTAGTATGTAGCTGCCAGCTGCCTGCAATTTAGCAAGTTCAAATCCCACCAGGTCAAGATTGACTCAGCCTTCCATCCTTTCGAGGTAGGTAAAATGAGGACCCAGATTGTTGGGGGCAATATGCAATATATACTAAACTCTGTAAAACCGCTTAGGGAGGGCTGTAAAGCCCTGATAAGTGGTATATAAATCTAAACAATAAATAAATAATCTCTTGTGCCTCTTTCTGTTTCATCACATATATAAAACCACTTACCAAAGTATCAAAAAAGATGGCATTAAATATACTAAACCTAGTTCTCAAAGCCTGGCTCTTACTCATATCTACTCATGATAGAAGTTTCCAAAAACTTCAATAAGTCAACTTATTGAAAGAAAACTGAAATGCTAATGGCTATTATCTGTCTTCATCTGATTAAAAATAGCTATCCCAAAGATTGCACGGAAAATTGTCTTCCTCAGAAGAAGAGTTTGTCATTATTTGGATGAGTGATTAGATTCACCATCATGGTTCTGACTTTCCCATTCCAGTTTCAGGTGAGCAGGCCAATTGAGAGGGCAGGGATTGTCATATGATTCTGTTCCTCTACAATGAGGGATGGGCTGCAAAAATTTTAGCAAGGTGTTCTCTGCCTGGTTGCTGGGTGGGTGTGGCCATGGTGGGCATGGCCTAGTCAGCCTCCTGCACCATGGTGGGAGGGTCTGTCTTCGCTCTCCCCGGGCTTCAGGGGCTTTCCTCGAGTCTCTGGGCTCCAGAGGCCCTCCGGAAGTCAGAAATGGGCCCGTTTCTGGCCTTCTGGAACTTCTGGGAGGCCTGTTTTTCACCCTCACTGAGCCTCCATGTGGCCCTGCACTTACCTGGGATCCAAAATGGATCACTTAGAGACTCCTAGGAGGGGCGGGGTGGGGCCATCCAGGAGTGGGATTTGGGGGTTCTCCGAACTGGGCAAACTCTTAGTAAGGGGTTCTCCCAAACCCCTGAGAACCCCCAGCAGCCCACGCATGCTTTGCTTTCCCCAATCATATTTTCTGACTAGAGTGGTAGGTTTTACCCTTTGTTCAAATGGTGGAACCCAGTGGCAGGAATGCACCATTGGGTGATATTTGTCCACATAAAGTCAAATAATAATTGAAAAGAAATTCCATGGAACACGTTTTGACCTTTGAGGTTATTGGGATATTATTGCTGCTGTTTGTGTGATTGTTTGGCTAGAATGGTAGCTATTAGATAATGATGAGGAAAAAATAATAATTTTTATTTTGATGTCTATTAAATAAAATTTAGTAAGAAAGCTGCTCAGTCTGAATTCAAATGAATTAGTAAAGTTAATTCGGTGTTGTGCTGCTTAGATTTTCTGCAATGCAATATTACGCAGGAAAAAAAATATCCCCACCTCAGCAGCATCAGAAGTTTGTACAAGCAACTATTTATTGTTTTAGAGGTAGTGGGGGGGGGAGCTATTTTTTTGCTTGCTTTGCTTTTTAAAAATTGTACATAAACTCATTTATGCATCTCCAAGAAGAATGAGGGGAGAACATACCCTCATTTAAAATCAGTAAGTAAAAGATCTCTTGTAAAAAATGAACCTTCTGAATCAGTAAGCATTTGAGACAGGATGATTTTTTTCCCCACCTTCTTTTGCATATGCAGCATTTGTGAAAAGCTTCCTTTAGGATGTTGTATCCTAAAGTCCCCTTAGGGACTCAAGGTTACTGCAGCAAAAAGGAGAAGAGCAATACGTGAAAGCTAAACTATGTCCTATCAGAACAAGTTCTGTTGGTCTTAGTCCAATGCAGCAATGCATTGAAATGAATCCAGCGGAAAGGTAATGCTTGTAATCCTTCCCTTGTTTATGATAAGTCTGTTTTACGTAACACCTAAAAGTTTGCTCTCTTTTATGTCTTTTTTTGTCTTCCTGAATTTGTAGCCCTCTTTGCTCATCATTCAGCCAAACTAGGCACATCCAATCCTTGTAGCACATCTTCATTCTTTCCCTGCGGCAGCATCTCTGGAAGAAACTGCCAGCCAGATATATAACTGCACTATAGAGTGAATCAATGCATACCCAGCTTCACTCTATATTTTACACTTGCTTGTTATAGGATAGTGCTGTGTGTAGCCTCATCCCTTGCCAAGATAGAATATATTCCATCCTCTTCCTGTCATTTAAACTGTAGAGGGCAGTGGAGCATTTTAGGAAACAGATGTTAACACCTACAAGCAAGCACTTGGTCATCTATGCCTCTTCCGTAGGGGGAAAAAATATTTAAAAAGGAGCCATCACACTAGCTGCTTCTTCTATTTTTCTTCCTCCTCGAAACCCCAAAGCAATTAGCTAGCTTTTATGTGCTTTTCCTAAGTGCTGATTCCCAAATGTATATATGCACAGTAACAGAAGGAAGATGTGTGGGTTAACTAGCACTTTTTCTAGCAAAGGAAGAGAATATATAACTCAGCTCCCACATATTGTACCCAGTGCTCATTTTCCTGTCTGAATTATGTTAATACCAGAATTAAATAATAATGTTAATGAACTGGATTATATGTGTCAATCACATATGCAGAAAAAAAAACCCAGAACAGTTATTAAAGGAACCTATGTTGAGTCTCAATGTTTGTTTAACATCAGGTTTTATTTACAGGATTGCTCACTGTATATTTGTATATTATATCAAATTTACAAAATTGTACCTTTCCATGTACCACAAATAGTGGCCAGTTCACTCTATTCCCACCACTACTAGCCTGACACCACTGAATTGCTACAATCCTGCACAGAGACAAAACCATTACAGCTAAGCAGCTCTCTTTCTGTGCTCCCTTTCTCAGATACCCACTTGCACTCACAAACATTTCCTCTGTGATAGGGAAGAAAGTGCTCTTTGGAAGAGAATATTTGTACCTCAGAGTTGAACAATGGGGTCCTTGGTGCTCTCTGATCTTGGTGGTTTTCTTGCAGACATTTTGTCATCAACCTGCACAATAGAGTGAATCAAGGAATATCCAGTGCTGATGATGTTACCTAGTTTGCTAATGAAACATCTGCAAGAAAACCATCAAGCTCAGAGAGCACCAAGGACTCTACAGAGTGCTCTTTGCATAGCCCCTTTTGGGCAGGTGAGACAGAACTGCCTCTGTTGCCTCACTGAGAAACTTCACTCTTCCTTAATTTGTTAACAGGGGCAACACAGTTACAGCCCTTTATGAATAGATAAGGGGCATGCAGATCAGAGCTCTTGTTCAGACAAGAATTCCCAAACTCAGCCTGGTTCACACCCCAGTTGTGTCTTTTTTAAAAGAGACTCTAATGGAAGAATGCAAAGTCTTGAGCAAGCTGTAGATATTCCAGTTGTTTATATAGCTGCAGGAGGAAAGTATAACAAGCCCTCTATCCTTCCAACTAAATGTGAAAAAGGATCTGTGAAAGGGAAGGAGAGATAGGGACAAAAGGATGATCACTAGGCAGTTAAAAATGCCAAGAAAGGAGACAATTACAACATTGGGCTTTGACACTCGGCAAGAAATACATAAAGAATTGATAAAAAATAAAAAACCTTTTGGTGACTTGTCATTCAACAATCATTATGGACATGATACTTGACCAGAAGCGAGTAGAACTATGTGTCTTCTAGCAACAGCTTTTTAAATATTTTCTTACAAGGAAGGGAAAGAATCCCTATATAAATTTACAAGCAGAGGCAAAGTTCTCCAACCTCTGTCCAAGTTCTCTACAGCTTCCTGTTCACTTTTTTTATTATTTCATTTTTTTTTACCCAAGAGCAGCTGCTTGCAGCACTCAGTCAGTACTTTATTTCACTTGAACCAAGTGAACTTCCCAAGGTCATTGAAAAGGCTCCTATAGAGTCTCCAAGACTGAGCAGCTTGAGAGCTCTGCCTGCTTGAGCAGGATTCCTTTACACGGTAGCAAATCCCATGCGGGAGGGGGAGGAATTTGGAACAAGGTCAAAATGGCAATAGCCTTTTTTTATTATTATTATTGTGCTGCTGCCGCTGCTCCCTCAGTACTGGAATTTTAAAAGTGCTACCTGAGCTCCGGGCAGTGCTACAGCCACTGAAACTAGTAGCTTTACTAGGTTTCTGGAGAGGTGTTATGTTTCTTCATAGGCACTATGTTTCTTTGTATGTTGTAGGAAATCAGGGTATAATGGTTAGCAGAGGAAAACAGAATCAAATTTGGTTGGCATTTGGAAGAGATTCTGCCAGAGAATGCCAGAATGAAGCTCACATTGGGAAATCAAAACATCCTGAAAAGGGGATGTAGAAGAATCACGTCCAGAAAATGACATGGCCATTGGTAAGACTCAGTCACTCAAGGATTCAGTTGATTAAGGAATTAAGGAAATGGATTTTCATAAGTATTATTTAGTAAAATATCTTGAACTTTAGCTTCAATTTTCCTCTCATGGTAGTAGACTTCCAGTAGTCAGGATCTGTTTGCATCTCTCTCCAACCTGAACGTAATCAGGGCTTCTTCCTTTAACTGTTCTGTATTTGGGTGAGCTGTCCTTCTCCAGATCAATTTACAGTGCCAAGTTTTCCATCCACTGTCATATTAAAGAGAAGCACAGGGAAGCCATTTTCAAAGACATTAAGATAAGGTTAACACTATGCTCCAGAAGTCCAATTAGGTGATAGTATGTAGCTGGGCTGACCTTAAAAACCTCCACAGACTTGGAGTTTATTACCATTTAAATGGGAGGGCAGCAGGAAACCCTAAAGGTAACTGGAAGTTAAAAAAAAAAGAAACCTCATAGGAAAACATAAACTACTATGGCATTATAAAGAATCCAGACCATATGCATATGAAGTCACATATAAAGACTTGAGCTCAAATTGAGAGAGACTTATGTTTAAAAAAATGACTATTTTGGGGGATGAATGGGAATGGAATCTGAAGACAAAAATTCACAGTATTTTACTCCCATTATACGTCTTTTCCTTTTAAATCTATCTCTTCCAGTGTTTGGAGAAAGGGACCAAAACCGTGAAATAAACTGAATCCTTTTCATTTTGAATATTGTGCTGGGATCTAGATGATGGGAAGATATTTCAATTTAATATTTGATCATTTATGGTTGCCTTATGATTGTTGTTTAACAGTACAGTTCCAGAGAGAGAAATTTGTAACAAGGAAGGAAAGACAACAAAAGGTTTGTGGTTGTCAACAGGCAATGCCTCAGGCCCCACTATAGCCCTACAATAGACAATGCCATACTAATCACTCTGGGAACAGAGCATTTTCTGTAGTTCAGATAGGACTTGCTTATTGTTAGAGAAGGAAAGAAAACTTCCCAGGCTCATGGCCAAGATGCCGCCAGTAGAAATATTGTCCTATGCCAAAATCTGGCAAGAATTTAGATCTTCAGAAGCCAACAGGAATCATCCCATTCTCCATTCCAATGTCACAAATTTCACATTAGAGGAACAATGGAATCAATTCAGCTATTGATTCCTTGTTTAGAAAAACATTTACTTCTCTGCTGATGTTCAGATGGCTCCTCCAAACATCAAGTATATACACTCACTTTTCTCATTAAAAGATTCACTGTTACCCATTATCCTGAGAACTATAACATTTAAATAAAAATTAAACAAAGACATCTGTTTAAACAAGAAAATTCATAAAAGGCAATGATAAAAGTCTTTGTAAAGTGGAATTTCAGCCCAAGATTAATATTTCACCCACCGGATCAACTTCCTGCTCACTTTTTGCATATATTAACATTCAACCATATCTCAATAAATAAATATATACCCAATTTCTATTTTTCATATGGGAAAATCCTATCTCATTCAGGTTTTAAAGAGAGAAATAAGGAACAGTCAATGATTAAAAAGTTATAGGAAACATTTATGGTTTCTTAATATCACTTTTCTGTGCGGTTTTACCACCAAATATCAGTAATGCAGTCTTTGTGAGAAGTAATTGGTTATGGCAGTTAGTATTGCTTAGTTTAGGTAAATATGACCAAGGGAGTATACTAGAGAAAATTTTTCATAAATTCACTTCAGGTTTACACACAATGCCCAAATTTTATCAAGTTATAACTCCCTCCACTGATTCAAGCTAGTCTGATCTCAGATAGAAAATATAGAAATATAGAAAATACACAAGATTATTTGCGAGAAAGCTGGTTTATTAACAGATAACATCAAACACCTTTGGTAAAATGTAAATCCCCAACAGTCATATAGCATTTGAAAGGAGTTCCGATAGGCATTTCACTGAACTGTAAGAAGGTACAACACAAATAGATTTCCAAAATTTGGCTAGTATAGTAAATTTCAATAAAAATAGTTTTATTTATTTATTTATAATATACATACATACATACATACATGTGTGTGTGCGTGATTTTCAGTTAGAAATTATATATTACATCATTGGGTCTTAAATGGGCTGTTTGGATATAAGTTGGGGTAATGAAGGAATTTCTTATTGCTTATTTGTGAGCTGAGGATCTGATATGGGACTGCTGTGACCAAGTAGCATCTTTTTTTTTGGGGGGGGAGAGTAGTGACATCATTTAAGACAGGCAAAAAGGGCAATTTAGACACCTACTTAAGAACCACTGTCTTAGGTCAAGGAAGGATGTCACAAATGCAAGAGGAAACCAGAGTTCTCAGAGAAGCTGTCAAAGACACACAAGCTTCCTTCATAAAATGCAAGCCTTACCCAAATTAAGAAGAAAACAAAGAGCACACATTTTGAAAAAAAAATATGTATACATGCAGTAAATAAATAGTATTTGGAATGATTTTCAGGACCCTGTGGCAAAGAAGATTAAAGTGAGCAACAAAACATTTATTAAATATATTCTAAACTGGAAATGGGTTGAAAAAGCTATTGAATGACAAAAGCTGTGCTAAAAGAAGAGAGCCAGGTAGGTTCTCCAGGCTAGCAGCTGAGAGACTGAATTGTATTATTGTCTCAGGAACAAAGCCAGCTGGGTGACCTTGAGCCATTCTCTTTCTCTCAGCCCCAAGAAGGAGGCAATGGGAAACCATTTCTGGAATCTTGCCAAGAAAATTTCAGGGACTAGTCCAGGAGTCAACATGGACTCAAACACATATAAAGAAAATTGCAGGAAAAATGAACAAATACTTAGTTTCCACACCGAGGATGCAAATTGGATTTTTGTGGTTTTCTATCTATTCAGAAAGGGAGAGACAAAGAACATAGAAAGTGGATTAATACTGTAGCTGTCTAATAAAAAAATAAATCTCTGGATCCAATAGTATCTACCCGAAGTTTTTAAAGAACTGAAGTGTGAAGTTGCTGATCTTTTGGTAAAAATATGCAGCTTCTCTATAAAACTGATGTGTTCTGAGGGATGGAAGTGAGCCAATGTAAATCTGATTTTTAGAACAAGGAACAAGGGAGGGGACAGAGAAAATTATAAGCCAGGTACCTTAATGCCAGCTTGGAGTAAATACTACAATTTATAATTAAAGGGAAAATGGCATATAGAAGACTGCGTTGTCGAAAAAGTAGCAGCATGGCTTTTGTCAGGAGAACCTGGGATGATTGATGAGATATATTGTGCTTGCTTTTTTTAAAAAAAAAAACTTTGATAAAGTCTCTCATTTAAAGATTGAATAAACTCAGTAGCCATGATATAAAAAGTCAAGGGCTCTCTTAGACTGATAAGTACTTTAAAGAACAGAAAGCACAGAACAAGAATAAGAAAAATGCTTAAATTAAAGAGGCAATCAAAATGGAGTGTCCTTGGATTTTACTGTGACTGGTAGTTTTGAATTATTTGTAAACAATTTGGAGTTTATAAATGTAGAAAATGTAGTGAACAGCTTTGCTAATGATACCTAACTGGTTGGCTTCTAAAATAAAAAGGGATTACAAAGAGCTCCAAAAAGATCTGTTTCCAGACTGGGTGAAATTACATCAAGACAGCACATATATTTTAGTATGAGCAAGACCAAAGTGATGCCTTTTCATAATTATCTGCCAAGGGGTCAGAATGTCAAGGAACAGCAAAGGACAAATAAAACCTATGTTGGGGCCACGATATCTCCATGTTCCTGTTGTAATTGTTAGGGTTAGGGTCAGAAATGTCAAGAACAAAACAAAAACAGGCTTCACATACTTATACAGGTAGTCTTCAACTTACAACTATTTGTTTAATAACTGTTAGAGGTTTACGATGGCATTAAAATGTGACTTTGGTTATAACCAATCCTCATACATATGGCCATAGTAGCATCTCCATGATCACATGATCCAAATTCAGGCACTTGGCAACCATTGTATGTTTGTGACATTTGCTGTGTCCTAGGATCTATGAACTCTGGTGCTGGAGAAGACTTTTGCGAGTCCCTTGGACTGCAAGGCGAACAAACCGATCAGTTCTAGAGGAGATCAATCCTGACTGCTCTTTAGAAGG
>JANHJO010000684.1:198040-209229 GCA_032468235.1 Pseudoxyrhopus heterurus
GGGAGTGGGCGGGGTCAGCCGGAATTAGCGCTACCGGTACGCCCGGACCGGGGCGTTCCGGTAGAATCCCACCACTGCTCTCCTCACCTTTTAATCATATTTTTAACATATTGACATGTTAATTGCTTTTATATCACCTTTTTATAGTTTTTTTAATTGTTCACCACCCAGATTCACATTTTGTGAGATGGGTGGCTGTACAGGTAGCTATATAAATATGATAAATGAATGAATGAATGAATGAATGAATTTGAAACCCTAGAACATGTTTTTCTAATTAATTTTTCTCAATTTTTGTCAATTAATTCATCATCTAATGGAAAGACTTTCTGGGTCCCCCAGTCAATGTTACCTAGATTTTTTTCTTAAATGACAAGTATCCTGAAACCAGCTTTTTAACTACTTATCTTTGTGCTTTCTTCAAGAGGCACTTACAACCATTCATTTAATGACCGTTCAAAGTTACAATGGCACTGAAAAAAGTGACTTATGACCAGTTTCATACTTATGACCATTGTTACACGATTTGGCTTTGGGTGCTTGGCCATCGGGATGTATTTATGATGGTCGCAGTGTCTTGGGGGCCTGTGATTGTCATTTGCAATCTTCATAGGGAGCTTCTGACAAGCAAAAAATCAATTCGGAAAGCCAGATTTGCTTAATAAGCATATGATTCATTGAACAGCTCTAGTGATTCACTTAACAACTATAATAAAATGGTCGCAAAATGGGACATGACATGACTCAGTTAACAATTGTCTTGCTTAGCAACTTAAATTTTGGGGTCAGTTGTCCGTATTAAGTCAGGGAACATTATTATATTTTGAGATTGTACTTGGGATGTTTTAACTTATGCTGCACTGGTCTCAGACTAAGAAAAATGTGATGAAATCTATTTCCTCATTGCACAATCAAAGATCTTTCCATGTCAATTCCAGAGAAGGATAATTTGTCTGAAGGAGTTCTCGATTATCTATCAGTTTTCACCAGACATCAGTACAAAGTTTGTCTTGCTATTTTTAAGACAGTTTGTACCTATTTGTATCTATTCTCCTTCAAGAGGAACATAACCCACATTTTTCTCTTTACTTTAGGATAAAAAGAGATGTTCTCTTCCCCAGGACACCATTTCATTCCCACCTTCTGACTCTTAATTTGATGGAGAAAAGCCATTTGATTTTTTAAAAGGAAGGCTTCTGCATTAACTGGAAATAAGCCTGTGCAGCACACATTTTGATCACGGGATTTCACTGAGCCTTTGTGAATAAAATATAAAAGTTGGCTTTGGAAAAGATGCCATACATTCAAGTTATGTTCCTGCAGCTGGAGAAGAGGCAAATAGCCTAACCGGGATATTGTTCCAAATATACCTGGCATTTTGTCTACTCTGACAACTTAAATATTGTTTACCCATGCAAGTAGATTGCAGTGTAGCTCTTCAGAGGGAGTTTGCTCTGGAATTTTTGCATTCTGTACAATGTTATGGGTTGGCAGCCACTCCTTAATGCTACACAGATACACTCCATTCCTTGTGTTTATCCTATAAACAAGAAAGTGCTCCACACTGTTTTCCTAAAAAAAACACACAGAAAAAGCTGAAACCTGAAGCAGACCAGTCCTGTTCAAACCATCCTAAGACATGCTGCCTACCACGCGTATTTGTTTTTCTTTGTAATTGTTAGTACAAGCTGGCAGCAGATGCTACATCTTCATGAATATCATTCAAAATGAAAGAAGAAGAAGAAACATTCCATCAATCCATGTCTTCAAGGGATTTTGTTTTAATATTCCCCCTAATGTATATATGTCCTTAGGAAATGAAGCACACCAAGGTCATTATATGAATATGTGAAATGTAATGGTACAAGGTGATAGAACTCTAGTTTCTTGTGAAAGACTTTTATTGGAATTTCAAAACCAAGTGTGATAGAATTAGCAATTTGTCTACTATTGTTCAGATTTTTTTTGTTCAGATTAATGAATGCTCTGTTATTGTTTATGTGGAACATCTGAATTAATGTAACATCAATTTACTAAATGTCTGTCATATTGAAGAAAATGTGAGAGAAATTATAGTTTAATAAATCAAAGCCATTTATTAATGGAAGGAATACCATTTTGGAAATATTTTCTAGTTGCATTCTTAGCCAGCATTAAACATTAAAATTATATAGAAGCCTTACAAATGAAAATAATAAATTTGATCCTGGTTATAACTAATTAAAATGTGTCTTTGTTTATTAACCTTCTTTGCAGATAACTTCTTAGTTTATCTGTTAATTTAGACTTCTTGAAATCTGAACAAAACCAGTATCTGGCCATCATTAATACATCTCATCAATAAGATAGTTTTTGTTCTACTTTGGGAACATTGGATTAAGCAATTTTAATTTTGAGTACACATGTAAACAGCATTGTGGCTGATTCCAAAAAGCTAAACCCAGTTAAATTTGATTAAATCATGGCTGATTCCATAAAGCTAAACCCAGCTAAATTTGATTAAATCACCAAAAAGCCCAGGCTCCGGACTATTCTGGGAAGCTGAGCAATCTATCTGAAGAATGCCTACAAAACCCCATAAATTCCTTAGAATTAATTTGGCTTAAAGGCAACTTTCCTTTATGTGCAGAGAATTTAATTGAAACAGCCCCATAATAACTGTCTAACAGAATTCTGGGATTTTTTTTCCCTGAGACTTATATACCTGAAATGTGCCATTGGAAAAAACTAACTTTGCTCATATGTTCTCTCTGTTAGATGTTGCCTTCTGTTGCAAAATACAAGTTTTTTCTAGCAAGACAAGGGGTGGTTTGTGACCAATGTCATCATGACATTGCATATGTTATAGATCTCCCATTTATTTTTCATCTTGCTGAAACTATGAATAGTTCTTCATAGTTTTATACATTTTTCCTTGACTGCTGTTTTTGAAAACTTCATATAATTTTCTGTTTGTCTTCCGAGAAAGGAATGGTTAAAAACTTGCATTTTCAAATTTAATTTATATGGTTGACCATATAAATCTAATAAAATAAATAAATTAATAACAGTTCAGATCTGGCAATAACAAGTTCTATTTAGCAGGCTTTTGAAATCAACCTAGTGTGTTTGAATTGGTATGAATTGGTATATCTGTCCCCAACACACATTTAACTTTTACCAAAATGTTTTTCTTGAGGTTTGGTGGGAGGGATTCTTGCTTTATTTCCATGGTGAAACGATGAGCTGATTTGGCAGTTAATTTAATAAATATGCAATATCATTTAAGTGTTTCTATGTTGGCACATTAGTCTTGGGTTTTGAAAGCATAAACAGATTAAAAGTTTGATCTCAACTACAGAACTGAAAAATAATTGTGTACCACTTTAAAAAAAAAAACATTCAGTTGATTTTGCTCAAGAAGTAATAGAATGACTATCCTAATATCTGTAAAGGATAAATTTGGAAGAAGCATTACTAAATAAAATTATCAAGTCTATAGAAGATATGCCTTCAAAGAAGCTTAATGACTATAAGTCTTTGATAATGGTTATATACAACTTTTAAATAAACTTAGCATTAATTATATTATTAATTACTTATATTGCTAAGTCAGAGAAAAATAAGCAACATAGGGATAGTTGGAATTTCTGATCATGGAAAAAAAGAACTTTACAATCTTCATTTATTCAGCATCTATCCATTGTCTTCAGTTCATATTTGTTTCTCCTGATATATCCAGTTCTCACTTTCATATAATAAAATGTGCAGGAGACATTTTTATTTCTTCCAAAAATTATGCCCAACAACCCATTACATGCATCCCACTACCATTCTGCCAATATTTTTGAGTCTTAAAATTCCTCCATCTGTTTTCTCATCTTTATAAAACATTCTGCCAAGGTATACAAATTCATCTACTTTCCCTATCCTATTTGGTGTTGTTCACTCCATTAATCTGTCAAATGCAACTACCTTGATATTTGATATAGTAATTTTCAGATCCATAATTTCATTGCATCATACAATCCAGCATTGTTGTAAACCATTTAGGTTTTCAGCCAACACAGCATCATTTACATGTAAACTAGAACAAAAAGAGCCATGGTGGCACAGTGGTTAGAATGCAGCATTGCAGACTAATTCTGCTGACTGCCAATTGCCAGCAGTTCAGCAGTTCGATTCTCACCAGTTCAGTTTGTTTCACTCTGCTTTTCTCCCATGCTCATTTTTTGCCAAGGTCCATCCTTGACCAAACTAAATAACACTTTGTCCCATATTATGAGCCACTTATCATCCATGTATCCTTCTCTAAATGTCTCAATCTTTGATGATCTTCATATCTTTACCAAGAGTCCATACAAATGATCTAGAATTGCAAACCACATTTTGGAAAAAAAAAGTATTCATTTTTCTACACAGGCATCTTTATATTATTACTGTTCTCTTTTTTCTTGAGTCCCCAAATGCTCCAATGACTTTTCCAGTGTGCTTTTGTCTCATCCTCCTGTTACTTAATACACGACTGTCTCTTCCCCCCACCCAGTTTGTGTTCATTCAGCATGTTAAAGGACTTTTCCCAGTGCCACATTTGAATTTTAGTTTCATGGAGAATGAAATAAAAACCACCAACCTACAAATTCTTACTTCCAGGTGACTGGCAACAACCTCAATGATATTCTAAATCTTTGATACAGATTTTAATCCTTTAAGTCATAATTTAATTTATATCCTTTCTTTCCTGCATGGATTCATCAATTTTATTCTACAAATTCAGGCTCCTTTACAGAGATCTATTGCCCTTCTCCTTTCTCTTAACTTCAAAGACACATATCAATTTTATTTCATTAGTTAATTATGTTTTTTAACCACCTATTGCTCTTACACTCCAAGTCACAATCTTCCATATGTTACCAGATAAGACCCTACATATGAACCTTTGTCTTCTATGTGGCTTTGAGCAATCAAGCATTGACTAAATTTAATAGTTAGAATGGTTGTAGACTAGGTTACTAGCTTTAGTAGCATTCATCCTGTGTGAAGTATTCTCTCATAATAGTACAGAGTCAGACAGTATTCATCAGCAAGCATAACCAAAGTCCAGTTTTACTCCAAGCATGTTCACACTATTCTATGCAATCTATTTTGTTCTTGCAAAATATGAGATATAAACTTTCTTTATACAAATATGAGATGTATTCATCATCACCATTATTATACTAGTTATAATAGCAAAATACAATAATCGTGGATTATCTTTTACTGGCAAACAATAATGGGAGAATTCTCTTGTCCCTGTTTCTTCTACTAGACATCCAGGAGCCATTTGATTCACTAACATGAGAAACAGGATCCTGAATTATATGGAAGCCTCCGTTTGATTCAGCCTACTTCTTACTATAGTCACATTTACCTATTAAACCAAAAACAAAACCACCTAGATGAACCTTCACCGAATTGTGCCCGGACTAAAGACATGCCAGTACCGCACATTTGTGTACTTTTGGTTTAAAATACTGAGTCAATCAAACCGCTTTTATAATAAAATGAACAGCTTGTAAAATATCCTGGCAGTTTTTAAAGTAGGTGACATGGCTAAACAAATAACAGACAAAGATCTTACAATTTCATTAAAATAATTTGCTTCTCACTCAACCAGAATACTGAGGTGTGAATTGTCCTTTTTTCAGTTATTCATTCACAGGCCTATCATTAATCATAAAGAATGCAGCGCTCATGACGTCCCCTATTATGTAAGGTCCTACTCTTATCACTCTAGTTTGCTTCACCTGCCTCTTCTTTTGTGCTTTTTCCGATGCTAGTTTTTTTGGGGCAACTGACTTCAAAGACCTGTTTTTAATAAAGGGAGGGGGAACAGAGATTTCATCTTGATTGAAGTTTTATATTTCATATTTAAAAGCAACTAAACAACCCATGATCCATTGGGTCATTATTTCAGAAATACAATATTTCTTTACCTAAACAGAGAAATGACCATGGAATGGGGGGAGGGGAGCAGTGGGAGCTGATAGAACTTCTAACTTCCTGCTAGCTTTTCCAGGGAGCATCATAAAATCTTCCTCCCTCACTCCCTTTTGCCTCCTATTTTCTCATAACAACAGTTCTGTGAGGTATGTTGGGCTAAATGTGAGGTATATTGGGTTAAATCAACCCAGCTTTCATCTCTATTGGAGACTTAAAACTCTCCAAAGGGTTGTTTCTAGGCCAGCACCTCCACCATGACACCAAACTGGTTCTCATACTTCAAAGACAAACAGTAACTGCCCTGTTTTAAAAAAAAGGAAGCTGGATAATATCTGATCAGGTCCCTCAATTCCTATGAGACACTTTGCAGAGACAGGTGAAGATTATGTTTGGAATTTGCTAAAATATCTTTAAAATACACACCAGTCTTGTTTTATAGGATATATTCTGTATAAGGCACAATGTAACTGTATCATATGAATATCTCAAGCAATCCCTTTTCAATTGTCCCTCAAATAAGCAATTTTTTCCATAGTTTTTTTCAGCCTTCAGAATTGAACTCTGCTGGAAAAGAAAGCGCTACAGGTATTGACAATTTATTATTGTTAGGTGGTTCTTTCTATACGAATAAAATTTTCTAGCCCAGCTGGAAAAAGAATTCCTTATGTTATGCTAGCGATAACAGTATAGGTTAATACATATTTGACATTCAAAAAACTACATATTATGTTTGCATTGTAATGCAGAAAGAGTAATAAATTCTGTTTTTTTTTCTGTCCAAACGAAAAACTTCTGTTTTTAATATTTCACTGCCTAGAGCAAACTAAACCATCTCCCTAGTGCTTTATAGCAATTCAGTCATTATGAATCACTCATCATATAATTTCATGGCTTTTTTATTTCAAACAAAATATCTCTTCTGAAAGTAAAGTTGGAACAGGCAGTCATCAAGTGTAGGAAATCTGCTGTGATTTCACCAACTGTCTGTAACATCGGCTTTATTTAATTAGGTTCTGTTGGCAAAGTTAACTCAATAATCTGAGCTTTGTTTTCCAAGAATAGAGATATAAATAAGATCACAGCTATGAAAACTGTGCATGTGGTGGAACACCAGGATCTCTGAAGAACAGTTTTGCTGAAGGACTCTATCAAGTGCTGCATAACAGGGAGGGAGAACTCTTTTAAGCGAGAGTCCTTATCTCCTGTGTTGATTCCTTAATGGCATTTCAAATGAAAAAGATGGATTTCAAGGCTATTTGTCATCTCACAAGAGCAAGATCTGCAAGCTTGGGCAAGGAGGTTCACAGTGATGTCAGCAGCATTGTGGCATCATGATACAAGCCACATTCCTTTTCTATATCCATTGCAGTGATGCATAAATGTCCCAAAGAGGCAAAGCTTGTGGTGCAAAATGGATTTTGTCTTTCAGGTATAAGCACTGAGAGCTCCTAGATTGTCTCAGTGATATATTAGAGTGCTGATGCTTTGCTACCTTTCTTGGCTGGGGAGAAACTATGCTCTCAATGAAACTATTTTCATTTTGAATAGATCCATTAAAAAGGTCTTTTACAGCAAATCGAATGTTAATAATTTTGTCCTGGATGGCCATGTTGTAGCACGCCAACATAGCTGCATTGATGCTAAATACTAAGGTTGTGAAACTATTGGATTACTCACCTATATGTTTCATATACAACAGGACTGTCAAACTCCTGGCCCACGGGCCGGATGCATCACGTGCTGGACACTCCTACACCTGGTATAGCGAAGGGGGAAAAAGTCTCGATACATCATGTGATGCCGCCGTGACGATGCGAGTTGGACACCCCTGATATACAATATTAGTATTCATCCTTTTTGGATGGATGGCCTCTGAGATTTGTATGATGCATCCTGTATCTTTTCTTGCCAAAGAGCAGCATTAAGAATGTGTACATTTCAGGAGATAATGACAGACTTGAGAAATAGTATTCTTTATGGAATATGTGGGAAAGGTTGCAATCTTCGAGCTATATTAGTCACCAAGACAAATCATACAATATGGGTTGATTTACCAATTGTGACCTCTCCTGCAACAGGAGACACTATCAAAATATTCAGATTTGGCTTTACAAAAAAGCCAAAATGTATTATTGACTATGTGAAAAGCTATGATGATGACAACCTGCGGAGCACTGTTGCAGTTAGTTTATATTAAACTTTCCACTAAGCTGTTCTATCATTTTATCTTTGCAGGTAGAGAGAAAATGACTCAATCTATTGAACAAGAAACCACACGTTTGTTCAGTATGTGTGTGTCACAAGAAATCTTCAGCTGCTTTTAGTAGCATACAATATATCAGCAGAAACACTGAAAAGTTATCACCTGCAAAACATTTTCATAAATCTTATTGACATTCACTCATCAAGAAGCCATCATTTGATCTGACTATTAATTAAATAATTGTTTACTAGTCTCCAATCTCCCTTTCTTAGATTAGTTCCAGAGAAGATAGTTGACTTTAACTACAAAAATCTCTGAAACAAAAACTGATTTTCAGGATCTTTCCAGTCAGAGTTCAGGACAGAACATGGAAAGAAAACTACATTTAGTGCTCTTGCGACTGACCCATGAATGGGCCTGGATGGGGATAGTGCACTTCTCTGGTCACATAGATCTTTCAACGGCATTCAGTACCATCAACTATGGAATATTTTGGAACTGCTATGAGAGTTGGAGGCACTATTTTGCCTCAGCTTCTTCCTGAGTGACTGTTCCTGCTATAGAAAAAGGAGAAGTCAAACCCTTGAATACTCCATTTTGGAGTGCCTCAAGGCTTAGCTTTTCCCCTCATTCTTTTCAATATTCTGATGAAATCATGGGTGACATCAAGTGTCAACATTTTGGTCTAGTGGTTAAGACACTAGGCTGGGCAGCGGGAAATGTGAATTCAAGTCCTGCCTTAGCTATGAAAGCCAGCAGGGTGACTTTGGGCCAGTCACTGTCCCTCAGTCCAACCTACCTCACTGAGTTGTTGTGGGGAAAATTAGGAGGGGGAAGATGTGCTGGATTTGTATGCCACTTTGACTTATTTGTAAAAATAATAAAGGTGGGATACAAATAAATAAAAAATAAAATAAAATTAGCTAAATCAAATTTTGGTGATATCCAATTTTACACCTTTATTTCAGACTGAGCAGGAGATATAGGGCAAGACCTGGTGAGTGGAGGTTGTGTGGAATGTTTTGTCTTTTTATATATTTTATATTTTTGGACAAAGAAGACTTACCAACCATCCAGGACTGACTGAGCATTTCCTGCAAGTTACTGTCGGTTTGGAGGAGTGTTGGTTTGGATAGGACTGTTGGTTTGGAGGAGTGGGGGGTAGGTCTCATATGGCACTTCTTCTGAACACACCCATGGTTTGTACTTGCTCTGAAGAAAAATACAGGAAGGAAATATACGATAAGGCTGCATTAACAGAGGGATAGAATCAAAAACACATGAAGTGTTAATACCACTTACCAATGCCTTGGTAAGACAACACTTGGAATACTGCATCCAGTTTTAGTCACCACGATGTAAAAAAGTTGTTGAGACTCTAGAAAGAGTGCAGGGAAGAGCAACAAAGATGATAAGGGGACTGGAGGCTAAAAGAACGATTTATAAAGAATGATTGCTGGAATTGGTATGTCTAGTTTAATGAAAAGAAGGACTAGTGGTGACATGATAGCAGTGTTCCAATATCTCTGGAGTTGCCACAAAGAAGAGAGAGTCAAGCTATTCTCCAAAGCACCTGAAGGAAGGACAAGAAGCAATGGATGGAAGCTAATCAAGGAGAGAACTGAGGAGAAATTTCCTGACGGTTAGAATAATTAATCAGTGGAACAACTTGCTCCAACACTGGAAGTTTTAAAGAAGAGATTGAACAACCATTTGTCTGAAACGGTATAGGGCTTCCTGCTTCAGCAGAGGGTTCAGCAGAAGACTTTCAATGTCCCTTCCAACCCTGTTATGTGTTAGATATCTAAGATTTTTTGCAAGCCATTCTTTGCACAAGAATACATAAAAGAAGACATTTTATACAAGATAGCACAAAGGAAAATGTCTCCAACTTCTCACCATTACAACCATCTTCCTCAATAACACTATGCCAGGGACAAATCCAAGTGCATATTATAATGCCTGCTTTTGTGTATGTGGGGGGGAAAGGAACTAATCCAGGTGTTCTTGCTCTCCTTTCATGTTGGGAAACCTTTATCAAACAATTCCAGCAACTCTTTCTACAAATATTGGACCGTTCAAACTACATTGCTCAATTTCTCCTGCCTCTTTATCCGACTTACTTAACATAAAGGGCTAAAAGTGACTCTTTTTTTCAGCAAGACAGACTATCTGCTCCATGTTTTGGTAATGGCCAGATGTGATATCAGGTTGTTTGCTTCTGACCATGTCAAACCTGATTTTTACCATATATGTAACCAGGAAGTGCAAGGTGGCGTGTATATGCTCTGCTGAGCAGAAGGGAAAATAGGGGGCTTAGAATGGAGGGGTCATTATCATTCCAGGCTTCTCCCACCTGGCTTTCCTGTAGGGATGGGGGAAGGGACTTTTTTCTGGACTTCTTTTCCTGTGGTCCCCAGCCAGAACTGGCCCATTTTCAAACTTAATCTTTCATTTTCTTTTTCTGCCACACCAAATTAAGTCCCATTCTGGCAGGGTCATGACCCCATAATTTACATAATTTATTTCCAACATTCTATTGAATTGGCAATAAAAAGACAGCAGAGCAGATTTTGCTAATTGCCATCCTATAAGCATCATGAACTTATTAACTGAATTACACTTTGGCTGTGTTAAAAACTTCAAGTACCAGCTGGAGCAGAAGAACATTCTGACCAGCTTAAAAGCAGAGTATTCTGCTATGGATCAAGTATTATTTTATAACATATGGTTGAGAAATACTGTAGCAACCCAAAGTAGAACTACAGTATGTATAACACTTGTCATTTTTAAGGGGAACTTTGATTTCATCTTGAAAAAAAAATTATAAGCTTAAGGCCTCTATCACAGATAAACATTTTCACTTCATTATTTATAACTTACACAAGCTTCAAAATAAAATGCAAGTATAGCAATAGCAATAGCAATAGCACTGTATTTATACACCGCCTATCAGGGCTTGCAACCCCCTCTAAGCAGTTTACAATGTCAGCATATTGCCCCCAACAATCTGGGTACTCAT
>JANHJO010000688.1:7630-18160 GCA_032468235.1 Pseudoxyrhopus heterurus
GCAGCTGTCTCACTGCTGGCTTCTGTTCAGCTACTTGTCAGGGATCACTCCCAAGTGCTGCTGCGATGCAGATTTCCAAGCCATGAATCCCCTACTTTGCGTGCAATTCCAATTGCATCTTTTTCACACATCCTCTTAGCAAATCAGATATTTTTTTTCATTTTAACAGAATAACCGAGTAACAGCATTGGAAGGAACCTTGGAGGTCTTCTAGTCCAACCCCCGTCAACAGGATATCCTATATCACCCTGGACAAACGGCTGTCCTGTCTCTTCTTGAAAGCCTCCAGTGATGGAGCACCCACAACCTCGGAAGACAATCCAGTCCACTGATTGATTGTTCTCACTGCCAAGAATTTCTACTTACTTCTAGGTTGGATTCCTCTTTGATAAGTTTCCATCTGCTACTCCGTGTGCTGTCCTCAGGTGCTCTGGAGAAAAGTTGATTTGCTATCTTTGCAGTTGATTTCTGTTCCCGAATGACAGTAATTTTCAGTTATCTCTGGCCGGTTGGCTGGTTTGTTTATTTGATTCCAGGTAGTTTATAATAATATGATGCCAAAGATATAAAGTGAAGGGTGCAGTTTAAGACAAAGGTAACAAGGATTACTAGGAGATGGCAAACCTACGTCTTGAGGAGAGAGACTGAAGGAATTGGGATATTTTGGGAAGGGCTGTGCAAGGAGGGTACAACAGCACTCTTCCCACAAAGGGTGCTTTGGAGCAGAAAATCAAGATCCGTTCTCTTTCATTCCTGAATGCAAAACACAGAGCAATGCCTTTAAGGGCAGGAAGGCAGATTCTGAGGATGTGCAAACTGTCAGAGCAGCTGGACAGAGCAACGTATGACCCAAAGATGTGGTGGACTCCCACTTTGCTGGATGTGCTCAAGGGAAGGCTGGAATCCTGCAATTTGGATTCCTCCACAGCCCTGAATGACCCTTTGCAGCTCTTTCTGGTACTTTTCAAACTGCTTGCAAAGGAGGCTTTTGTGTGTCTTATCTTTTCAAGGGGCTTTAAAATCTTCCAGGTTTTAAGAATTACAGTTGTGCGCTAACTTGAGCTTTGGCAATGTTGAAAACTGCGACTAGTATGACGTCTGATATCTATTGTTCTTCCTTCCTTTCTCTGAAGCCCACAAACTGAAGAGAGCCAGTGGAAATGTTCTGTCTGGGGTCTTTGGGACTGAGCCAAAGCCAGCCATGGAGGTTGTCACAAAGCATAAGAAAAAACATGCACTTCTTGGCCATTTCATAAATCGTATGGGCAAGACTGCCACACCCCATGCATGAATTTCAACCAACATTCTTTTGTCCTTCGACAGAAATACCTAAATTTCTTTCACCCAATAAAAGAACTTTGGCAGAGGTGTGAACTTCTCTGTCCAGCAGTAAAAGTCAACCCGTCATCCATGAAGTCTTCAAGATGAAGTTGCTTCTGGACATGGATCCGTGCCTTAAATATACAGCAAAGTTTAATCTTCTTGGCAGTTCAGGTCAAACAAGGTACCCATCCTGATGCCATATTGTAAGTTCGCAACCCTGGGAAATACTTGTTGAAAAAGAAAGAACAATACAAAGGGAAAACAGAGGGGATAAGGAGTTAATAGCAAAGGCCTAACTGTTCGTTCTCTGGCTTTCAATCAAAGGTAGCACCCAGTGGGGAGGAAATTGGGGTTGATGAGAGACAGCAAAGGATTACGGTGGGTCATACGCCCACAATATATAGAGTCCCACCATTAGGAGGGATGCCAGCCTAGATCTGGTACCAGAAAACAGGATTGCCCCTCCCCCAAGGGATTACTTTTGAATCCACTGGGAATTTTGCAATACAGGTAGTCCTCGATTTACGACCACAACTGAATCAAACATTTGTTAAGTGAGTTTTGCCCCGTTTTATGACCTTCCTTGTCAAAGTTGTTAAGTGAATCACTGCCGTTGTGAAGTTAGTGACACAGCTGTTAAGTGAATCTGGCTTCCCCACTCACTCATCAGAAGGCCGCAAAAAGGATCACGTGACCCCCCCAGGACACGGCAACCGTCCCAAATATGACCCCGTTGCCAAGCATCTGAATTTTGATCACGTGACCATGGGAGTGTTGCAATGGGTGTAGGGAAATGGTCATAAGCCACTGTAAGGACTTGCCTCTCCTCTCTGCTCAAGAAAGTAGAATTCTTGAGACACTTAGCATTTCAAAAGGAAGCTTTTATTGAAAGGGAAATGATAGCAAGACAAAGAAAGCAGGATCTGAGCAACTGCGTTAGATTAAACCTGTTAGAGACCCCTCCCCTCAGTCTGGCATCGAATAAGCCAATCCGCAGGTGCAAAGATGTTTTGAGAATCGCAGGCTGAGAAGGTGATAAGAAGCTGTTCTCGGGCGTTGCTTGCTGGAGGCTCCGGAGCTGAGACAAAACAGATGGGCCTCCCCCCTTACATTCCCAAGAAGGTAAATCAAAGTACAGGATACAGGAAAAAGGCTATAAACTAAAGAATGCACCCAGGCCCCCCTTCTCGCCAGAATGGCAGTATCCAGGGATTTATGGGACCTGACAGTCACTTTTTTCAGTGTTGTCGTAACTTTGAACAGTCACTAAATGAACTGTTGTAAGTCAAAGACTACCTGTATAGGCTGCTCTGAAAAAAGGAAAACCATCCAAAGAACTTGTCCTTCGACTGTGGATAGGGCTGGCCAGAAGTTACTATTTGTAGCCTTGAAAACAGACTGTTCATTTTCTGTTCTGCAAAGCAAACATGGTTCTAAGGTATATATTTATTGATTTTAAGCACTGCTGGTTTTATTTTTTTTAATTTAATTATGTTCTCTTATAAATGTTCTCTTATTAATGGTTTGGGGTTTTGGATTCTTCCGGGAGCTGGAGAATAGAAATAAAATTAAACTACTATAACTAAAGCATAGTTTAGAATAAAATTAAATAAGAGCGATTGTTTCCTCTTTGTTAACGGAAGGAAAAGAGAGCCAGAGTGAGCGGCCTTGGAAGCCTCTGGCTCACCTGCTTTCACAGCATTTCCCAAATTACCTTGTGGAATTTCAGCTGCAGAACTAGGGTTGAATGTTCTACATGAAAAAGCAATTATTGTACAGGGGAAGTTGAAGAAAACCTTCAATGAGATTGAATCAAAACAGGTTCTCTCCAGTGACGTAGTTCTCACTACGAGGCTCCCAGGGTCGCACAGGGTGACTTATTGTACGTGGAAAAAATTCAGAGAAGAGCAACTAAGATAATCAAAGGTCTGGAGATTAAAACATATGAAGAACAGCTGCAGGATTTGGGCCTGGCTAATCTAAAGAAAAGAAGAATTAGCGTGACATGATAGAAGCATTCTAGTATTCGAGGGGCTGCCACAAAGAAGAGGAGGGTCAACCTATTTTCCAAAGCACCTGAAGGCAGGACAAGAAACAATGGTTGGAAACTAATCAAAGAGAGAAGCAACCTGGAATTAAGGAGAAAGTTCCTAACAATGAGGACAATTAACCAGTGGAACAGCTTGCCACCAGAAATCGTGGGCGCTCCATCACTGGAGGTTTTTAAGAACAGTCACTTGTCTGAAATGGTATAGGTTCTCCTGCTGGAGCAGGGACTGGACTAGAAGACCTCCAAGGTCCCTTCCAGCTTCTCTTCTCTTCTCTCCTCCTACAATCCCTACAAACACCACAAAACAAGTGCGACTTTGGGAGCGATATACCCTGTGGGGATCCCTTGATATTTGCTCCTGTTCCCTGGAGGCCAGTAGAGTTGCTACAACTACAAACATGCCATTTGGTTGAATCATTTCCTTGATGACATCTTGATTGGCTCGATAGAAACGGAAAGGAAGGAGCTCTGCAAATGATTGTGGTCCCTGAAGACGAATCCTACCTGGCTGCTGGAATTATTTTTAGTAACCCTAATACTTCCTCCTCAGAGAAACTCCACAGGGTATGCGCGAAGAAGAACAAAGCGCCTTCAAGATCTTGCCGGATTCATTATTTCTGTTTCCAAGTAAGTATCTTGTTGCATTGTCCAGGGCCGCTGAAAGTGACAGCCGGAAGCTGCAGCTTGAATTTCTTATAAGAGGGAGATCAATTATCTGGCTGTGTCTAAGAGAGGCAACTCGTTGGCAACCACAGCATTTCAGAACCGTCATTTTGAACAATTCCTTGCTTCCCTTTCAGCAGCATGCCTGAAACGAGGAAAGTTTCTTCCCTTACGTTTGTTGCATTTATCTTTCCGAAAATTACCAATTACATATACGCGGCCAGAGGTGCTATTCAGCCAATTCCGACAGGTTCCGGAGAACCGGTAGCGATAATTCGGAGAACCGGCAAATACCATCTCTGATTGGCTGACCGCAGCAAATACCACTTCTGATTGGCTGACTGCATAGCCACACCCACCAAGCCACACCCACAGAACCGGTAGTAAAAAAAATTGAATCCCGCCACTGTACGCGGCCAGTCTTCTTCTTTGATCCTCCTCCCCCACAACTCCCTGTCCCATAACAACAAAAAACCTGTGATTAAATGCTCAGTGTCACTTATAAATGTATTAGAAGTCGTCTGCTCTAATTTCATCTTACAGTTGTTATCGAGGATTCGCATCAGTTCTGGTTCACTTAGCATTTCCAAAGTGACAGACAGTAAAAGATAAAAGATAAAAACAAAATATATTTTTTTTAAAAAATTCAGGAGCAGGAAGAAAAGCAAAATATAGTTTAAAAAAGAGGAAAGCTGGTGAATGATGTTGCTTTTACCTGGTTTAACATTTTTATTGAGTTATGATATAAGATACAAAATACAAAAATAAATAGAAAAGCAGTGTGATGGGGGAAGGGGGAAGAGAAGTGAGGGAGGATAAGAAAAAGAAAAAGAAAAAGAGACATTGACTTCCGACTCTCTCTGTCGCCGTAAAATAAGGCATTGGCATCAAATCACGACTTTTTGCTTTTTCCTAATAATATGGACAAGCCATGTCTATAGAAATAGAAATGTTATTGATTTTTATTGATGTTATTGTTATTGAATGATAAAGGGACTTCATTTTAGCTAGCATTTATTTGGCCATAGATCTGCCACAATTTTCCATCAATTACACAGGGGTCAAACTCGCCGCATCACGTGACGTATCATGACGGTTTTTCCCTTCGCGGAGCTGCAGTGGGCGTGGCCTGTGCGTGACGCATCTGGGCCGCGGGCCGCCAGTTTGATATCCCTGGTTATTAGAATTCCAAATCTCGAACAATATTCCATTAAATGCCTTGAAATATGGCCATTGAATGCGGAACAGGGCTGTATAGCAATGAGCAATACTTCCAACTGCCCGGAGTCTTAAACAGGACTTTCTGCAGATCTTTAAAGCAGCTGTGTCTTTTCCCAGGAAAAGGTGCATCAGCTGCAAAAGGCAATCCTGAAAAAGTTCTTGGATTACAGAGTTGCCAAGAGGCGCTGGGTGGGTGCCCAGGAATGCTGAAGTCCCTTTAAATCTGAAGCCCCACCCAGAGCTATAAACAGTAGATATGTTGGAAGAAATATCCTCCTGGGTTCAGTTTCAAGTGGGGAAGAAAGAAGACACTGGAAACATGGCGACTGCTTGGAAAGATGGTTTAATGGAAGATAGGACCACATGGCTTGAGTTCCTGAGCAGAAAAACAAAAAGGGCGGAGCTGCTGAGGGTCCTTTGGTTTTATACCCTCTGTTGGGCTTTGAACCTGCCCCCGTACCTGTGGCCAGAAATGTATCCTGATTGGTTGCTGTCAGAGGTCATAGTTAGCATTGTAGGTTGTTTGTGTCCCAGGCTTGGTTGAGCCTTGCTCTGCTTTTGTCCTTAAAAACAAGTTTCTCATTTGTTTGGCAGTGAAGGGGCTTTTGGGCATTTCCTATTATGGCTCTGCCTGAAGAAGGCAGATCTTTGTTATGTAGAGTAGACTGGAGAATAGACTGGCTCAGGCCTTTAATGGCCCATTAAACAGAGATGGGGGCTGAGTTTCAACTTCTAGTGTATCTCAAAATATTTCCCTTCTCCAGGGAGAGGGGTGGGCTCCAACTTCCAACAGATAGTCCTCAACTTACAACCACAATTGGGCCCAACATTTGTTGCTGAATGAGACATTTGTTAAGCGCGTTTTGCCCTGTTTTACGTCCTTTCTTGCCACCGTTGTTAAGTGAATCGCTGTCGTTGTTAACTTAGTAACGTGGTTGTTCAGTGAATCCAGCTTCCCCTTTGACTTTGCTTGTCACAGGGTCGCAAAAGGGGATCATGTGACCCCGAGATGCTGCAACCCATCAGAAGTACGAGTCAGTTGACAAGCATCTGAATTCTGATTCCGTGATCCTGGGGATGCTACAATGATCGTAAGTGTGAAAAAGGGTCACGAGTCACTTTTTTCAGTGCCTTCTCCAAAGGGGAGGGGTGGGCTCCAACTTCCAACAGGGGTAAGACACCCCTAACACCCCTTGGGGGGGGTGCCTTAAAAATCAGATGTGTGTGTGTGTGTGTGCTCAGCTCAGTTCCTATCACTGTATAGATGACGTTCAGTGTATGTGTCTATGTGTGCTTACATATTTGGCCTACATTTTTCTTTTACAATCTGTATGTTAGTCTCAGGGTCCCTCCCTGAATGACACTGACTGGGGAAGATGTCTACCTGTTTTCCTAAGGATAGCAGAAACTAGAAACTAGATCTGTTCTGGGACACAGCATGAAGGCCACCTTTGACAAATTGCAGGTTAATCGTGTGAACAGTCCAGCTGAAAGATGGAGCGGCTGTGGGAAGATCACTCCCACCGTTCCCAGGATGGTAAAGTGCATAAAATTACAAGACAAACCATTACAAAGTGGTGTCCTCCTACATGAGCACAAAAAAGGAGTATTGCCTCTGCAGTCATATCTTCCTGCCTTTAATAGGGCCAAGCCACCTGATGCCCTTCAGGAATTTAGCACTAACAATTTACCTCCATTAATTCATGGCCAAATGGCAAGGTTTTGTGGGAGTTGTAGTCTAAATAATCTGGAAGACACAACCCCTTTCAGTAGTCCAATCCTCACAACAAAACAGTAGGAATGAAACAAGCCACCTGAACCTTCTGCCTAATTAGACTTTGAACCGAGTAAACTAAAATAGATGTTTTTTTAAAAAATCATAGCTCATTTTAAATGTTTACCACATAGAAAAGGTGTTATGTTTATCTGAATCAGCTGGATGCATATTGAAAGCAGCAAAAATGTTCAGGCATAATGCATGCTTTCTATTTTACAGACCTCTATTATGCTGTGATTCTTTCTTCTTTCTGTTGTTTTAGGATCCTGCATGTCAGTACGATGAATATATACATATGAATTAATACTTAAAAGACACAATGCCAACTAAATGGTATCATGGAGAAACATTGCAGTATGATTAAGTATTGGTGTTTTCAGTCTAACATTTCTTTTCCCACTAGATGAAGTTTTTAAGATTTTCAAGGTACATGTCAAGGACAGGTTTATAAATGGATTTTTATTTATTCACAACTTGGAGACTAATTGCTTCTCTTTGCCTGAAGGCCAAGAGATGGGTTTTAATATGACACTTCAAAAGTATTCATAGAGCTACTGAGATACTAAAGTGTCATTGTTTTAAGAAAGAAATCTCAGGATGGTACTTGTGACCCTGAAAATAACATCTTTCACCACTATGAGAGGATTTTTCCCTGAGTTTCAGTTAAAAGCTCAACTATTTAAAACCATACAAAGGAAACTACCACTCTATTGTGTTGAAACCAAGAAGACAAAAAAACTAAAATATAGTTACTCAACTTCAGCATGAAAGTCCTATGTCCTTAAAAACTTCATCCAGATTCATGATCTAAAATTACTGTGGGAAAAAAATATTAGGGCGAAACAAAATGTATGCAAGAGGTTCATTATTTTTATACCTTATCAATATTATTTTATTTAATTATTATTATCTGAAATATTGACTATTTAAAGGTATAAAGCATATTAGTTTAGATTAGTTTGAAGACAACATTTTAGTTGCCAGTAGCATTTTTCTTGCAGAATTCGTTCTCTTGGTGCGGATAAATATTTCAATTAAGACAGAGTATAAAGAACAAGACGTTTTTTATGCTATTCTTGTTAAGCTGAAGTTCTACAAGTTGGGGACATTTTAGGGTTGCTCTTGGTGGCTGCTCAAAAGTCCCGTGTATATAAATTTATTTATTTATTTAGAAAATGTATACAGCCTGCAGACTCACAGCGACTCTAAGGTGGCATGCAAACAATAAAAACACAGTAAGAAAAATATAAATTTTGAAAGTAGTCATTTATCATCTGATAATTTTGGAAATCAAAAAGGATAAGCTGGAAAAACATGCTGTGGCAAATCTAGGTAATTCTAGACTGTGAGCTTCAAGTCTTTATATGGTAGTCCTTTGGATTTGAAGAAGATACTTCAATTCAGAATAGAGCTGGAAGGGACCTTGGAGATCTTCTAATCCAACTCTCTGCTCAAGCAAGAGATCTGGCCTATTCCATTTCAGACAAGTGACTGGTATCTTCTTAAAAAACCTCCAAGGATGGAGCACCCACAACTTTTGAAGGCCAGCCATTCCACTGGTCAATTGTCCTCCCTGTTAGGAAGTTTCTCCTTAATTCCAGGTTGCTTCTGTCCTTGATTAGTTTCCGTTGTTTCTTGTCCTGTCCTCTGATGCTTTGGAGAATAATTTGACTCCCTCCTCTTTGTGGCAACCTCTCAAATACTGCTATCATGTCACCCCTAGTCCTTCTTTTCTCTACACCAGCTGTACCCAATTCCATTCTTCATATGTTTTAGGTCATTAATCATCTGAGTTGCTCTTCTTTGCACTTTTTCCAAAGGGTCAACATATTTTTGTAATGTGACCAAAACTGGATGCCGTATTCAAGGTGTAGTCTTAGTAAAGTTTTATAAAGTGATACTAATACTTTTGATTGTGATTTTGATTCTATGCCTCTATTTATACAACCAAGCATCGTATTAGCTTTTTTGGCTGCTGTTGCACACTGCTGGGTCATGTTTAAGTGGTCGTCCACTAAGACTCCAAGGTCCCTCTCACAGTTACTGTTTTTATATTAGGTTTTGCCAAATCTGTACTTGTACCTTTGTTTTTTCCTACTTAAATGTAAAACCTTGCTTTTCTCCACATTAAATTTCATTTTATTGGATAGGGCCCATTGTTCAAACCTGTCAAGATCTTTTTGGATCCTGAGCTTGTCTTCTGGGGTGTTGTCTATTCCTGCCAGCTCGGTGTCATCTTCAAATTTGATGAGTTCCCCTTCTATTCCCTTATTTAAGTCATTTATGAAGATATTGAAGAGTACTGGGCCTGAGGTGGAACCTTGGGGTACCCCACTACTTTCCTTCCATGTAGATGGAGTACCATTAAGGACTACTCAGATTAACAGAGTTGGAAGGGACCTTGTAGGTCATCTAGTCCAAACCCCTGCCCAAGCAGGAGACTGTACACCAGTGGTGGTTTCATCTCACAGAACTTGTCACTGGTTCTATTGGCAGTTGCAGTCTCTAGTTCCCTTGGTTGGATGTCACATTGATGTTTGGAAGACAGGGCAAAAGTGCCACAGAGGTAGGCAGCGTTACATTGATGGAAACTGTGAAATAAAATGCTTGGTGGTAAATTAAAATAAGACAAAGCTGTGGATGAATTAATCCTGCTGCAAAAATAATCATTTCATAATGTATAGAGGCAGTCCTCGATATACGACAGTTCAAAGTTATAACGGGATTGAGAAAAGTGACTTAAGACCATTTTTCACACTTATGACCGTTATTCTGTCCCGGAGTCCTGTGACCCCCTTTTGTAACCTTCTGACAAGCCAAGTCAATGGGAAAGCCAGATTCACTTAACAACCAGGTTACTAATTTATCAACTGCAGTGATTCACTTAACAACTGTGGCAAGAAAAGTCATAAAATGAAGCAGAAATCTGGGGCTCAATTGTGGTCATAAGTCAAGGACTACCTGTAGTTAAAGGCACCAGGCTAGGCATTGGGAGACGATAAATACTAATCCTACCTTAAGCACAAGACTAGCTGAGTGACTTTGGGCCAGTCCCTCTCTCTCAGCCCTGGGAAAGATGCAATGGCAAATCACTTCTGAAAAACTTTGTTAAGAAAACTTCAGGGATTAGTCCAGGGAGTTACCAGGAGTCTACACACATGCGAAGCAGGCATGGACACATGTGCATACAGATAAAAAGAATGAGGATAAATGAGGTATTTAGTGTACAGACTAAGAGGGAATAAGACCATGATGTGTGATTATCCGTTGGTTTTTAAAATGTATTAATGGATTTTGTAATTACCGTGTGTTAAAGATATGTTGATTTGGGACAAAAAATGCATGTATATTTGTATGCAGAATGCCAAGCTGTTTGCTGAAAACCCTGATGTTTTTACAATACATAAGGCAATATATAGAGAATAGAATTCTTTATTGGCCAAGTGTGATTAGACACACAAGGAATTTGTCTCTGATGCATAAGCTCTCAGTTTAC
>JANHJO010000691.1:3629-15747 GCA_032468235.1 Pseudoxyrhopus heterurus
CGCCTCCGCGATGGAAGGACGCTCTCCTTCAGGGGTTTTCTCTCTTGAGATTTCTTCATCCTCAGGAAGTTTGATTGTGAACTGAGGATTTGTTCTTGAACCGAATCGAACATTTAGCTGACTTTTTGGTTGTGAACCGATTTGGTTGCGAACAGAAGCGTTTATGAACCGAGGTTCCACTGTAGTCATTCTGTAATTGCTAGTCAATATAGTTCAGGAAAAGAAGATATTTGGAGTTGATCTTTCAGCAGCAGAAGTTGGTCTTTGATTTCAACTTCACCTCCTCCAGTTTTGATCCAGACTATCTGATGACACAACAGCCCCCGTTTGTCCTGGAAAAGAGAACACTAAATAGAAGATAATCTACTATTATTAGTATCAGTGTCTGTATTAGTATTAGAAGAAAAGAGACCATAGATTCCTGGCATGGGGAATATAATAAGGGAAGATGAAGGGGGAAAGGTAATGGGGTAGGACAGGAAAGGAACTCGTTCTCTGCATGTAGAGGGTATCTGAAATGAGGAAGGGGAAAGTAAAAGCAGCACTTGAGCCTCTTTGGCTGGGTGTCCTTTACTATAAGAATTAACGGAGGGATTAGCTTCTGCTTGAATTCAGTTCAACCCAGTCTGTTCCTCTCGCTATTTGCAGAGAGTCCTGAAAAAGCTTAGGCAGCTGGCTCAAAACAGCCATTCCATGTAAGCTTTTTGCTGGGTTCAACCCCCACCAGGGGCCCTGCACAGTCTTAGAGCATTCTTTCCCTATGAAAAGCCACTTTCATCACTTTGCACATCTGAGCTTATTGGCACTGCAGCAGTGCATGTGTTTGTGTAATATATTTCTCAGCTATATTCTTGGAAACTTGACATTGGACCATCTGAACTTCCTCCACTCCAAATGCTGTTCTTTGGAGGGAATGGCTTTTCATGACTTGCATGCACATTGTCCTTCAAAGGAGAAAATGGCTGCCCAGGCCATATTTGTATAATTAAAGAAACAATGTGTTTGCTTAGATTACAGAGCCTTTCAGATATTTATGGTAAGCACAGGAAGAGCTGCAGATGAGACAGTTGACAGGCTTGCCTCAAATACAGTGGTTTTAGGCAGAAAAGCTTCCCATCCAATCTCCCTGATCAGATCAATTTTTAATTTTGCAAAAAATAAATAAATTGGGATTGTTGGAAGTTGGAGCCCACCTCTCCCCCTGGAGAAGGGAAATATTTTGAGATACACTAGAAGTTGAAACTCAGAAGGCAGAAACTCAGCCCCCTTCTTAATGGCCCATTAAAGTCCCTGAGCCAGTCTATTCTCCAGTCTATTCTACATAACAAAGATCTGCCTTCTTCAGGCAGAGTCATAATAGGAAATGCCCAAAAGCCCCTTCATTGCCAAACAAAAGATAAACTTGTTTTTAAAGACAAAGCAGAGCAAGGCTCAACCAAGCCGGGGACACAAACAACCTACAATGCTAGCTATGACCTCTGACAGCAACCAATCAGGATACATTTCTGGCCACAGGTGCAAAGAGCAGGTTCAAAGCTCAATAGACGGTATAAAACCAAAGGACCCTCAGCAGCTCCTCCCTTTTTTCTGCTCAGGAGCTCAAGCCATGTGGTCCTGTTCCACCATTAAACCATCTTTCCAAACAGTCACCATGTTTCCAGTGTCTTCTTTCTTCCCCACTTGGAACTGAACCCTGGAGGATATTTCTTCCAACACTAACTTAGATTACGGGAACCTGAAGAAGTTTTAAATGCACTGGCAACTGCAGATAGAGCAGTCATGATCTCACAAGTTTATTTAATCAGAGCATGGTTGCATTCACACCTTGAGTTAAATGTACACATACATGCAACAATGAGATTACAGTTTCACTGTAAGGCTTAGGAATCTTGTGCAGATACATGAAGCCACTCCTGAATATTGAACAACTAGCATTTGTTGCCCAGAACAGAGGTGACTTGCTTTCTAAGAGAACATAGGCTGTGTTTGAATGACTCATATAATACTTCTGATTCTTTTATTGCTGCATCTAATGTGTAAATTAAATTGCCTTTTCACATTTCTCTTCTTGAAATGTGTATCTTTTATTTAAAAACAGCCACTTCCATTTTCGTTGTCTTTATTACAAATTAGTACTACACATAAAAACTCTCCTGAATTTGCTTTTACCAGTTTGATGAAAGAGAACCTATTTTAAATGTATTCTTCCAAAGGAGAAGAGGACTTCAATTACATTCTCATGAAGAGTGGTGTGTTCTTTTTATTTAGTCAAGAGTTGGCCAGAGGTTTGGCAGAATTGTTCAGCTTTTTCTGATAGAGTTTTTACCTCCAGTGATCTGCCTTGTCTTTCCATGCTTTCATTAAATTTTAAAAGAAGATGTCCTGAGGGGACTCTTCCCATGGCGCCTTTTCAGATTGAAAGTATGGGTAGCCATATGGTGAAGGAAAAAATGCATAACAAAAGCAGCAACAACAACAAAATCAGCAGTAGGATTTTCTGTCATCTCTTTGCTATCATGCTCCACCTGGAAAAATCAAGGAAGAAATTCTTAAGCATCCTGGGAATTTAGTAGAAAAGATACATCACTTTCATGCAGGAAGAAAAGATTTGAGAAATTGCAAAGCCTAGCTTTATTAGAAATACTATCTCCCTTCTTAAGCAAACTGTTTTGACTTTCAGTCTGTTTTAGGCCGTGATCTTATTAAATGTGGACTAGATGCTGCACAGCAAGTATATGTTTCTTTTTCACCAGAAATCAGTGCTTGGTCCCAATGGGAGCTTTTAGTAGGGGAGGGCATGGGCACCCTCCTCTGTGCAAATATCTAGTAGCAGCTATTAATTGACTCTTGTTCCTGTGCAACGAGCTTATGGTAACCATTAGTGCAAGCCAGATGGTGGTTTCATACTAATGAGACTTTGGGTTGTAGAGAAGTAGAAGCAGCCTCTGCTTCCACAGGCATTTTTTCTTCAGCAGCTTTGTCAGCCAGAACAGCAGGAGGGAGATTAATTTCTTGTTTTTCAGATGCTAACATGTCCATGATATATAATATCTTGCTGGGATGTTCTTTTTCTTTCTTTTTAAATTGACCAACAGAAAGCATAGGTGTATTATAGCTTCCTTGGATATTGAGCCATCTTTCAGGAGTTGCCATGCATAGTATTCTTTTTTTCATAAAATAAATAGTTGCATCATTTCATGGGGAAGCTTGAAAATTTAAGTTAGGTTATGCTAACCAGGCTCCATGACTTGGTTAGGCTAAGATTTTTCTAAAAAACTGCTTTTAAATTGTGATAATTTAACATACAAATAAAGCAATAGGCTCGTAAATACTGTAATCAAATTGAAAATTGAGTTCCTTTACAGGAAATAGTAGAATCTAATGATTAGTAATGATTTATAATCTGCAAATTAAAGTAGGCACTGTTTACTTCTGATTTCCCCTTGCAAGGAAGATTCTGTATTTATAATAGGTTTACTTCCCTTCCACCCACAAACTCAGAGCAATTTTCTTCCCATGGAACAGATCAAAAGGCATTAGAATACCAGTGACATGGCACATTGACATAGACACAGCAATGGAGAATGCACATATCCCAAAATATAACAGCAGGCCAAAAATCTTTCTGTACGCTTTATTTAAGGTCCAGTCTTGATCTAGACAGAAACAATTAGGTGACTATTCCTTTGTTTTGTCTGTTTTCATAGTAGTTACTGAGATGAAGAAAAGGAACAGAATCCTTTCCCTTTGTAACATTTTTTTTAAAAAAAGAAGCTATAAATAAATATATAAAGCTTTAGAAGTTATTTGATTCAGTTTAAACATTGCTTTTAATTTCTGCAGCAAACATGCAGATCTTACAGAGTCGGTCCATTGGAAAATAATGGTCTGAAGGTAGATGCTCTCAGTGTTAATAAGAAGAGCCTGTTTGAGATCTTAAATGGGAGAGAAAAATGGAGCTTAGAAAGATCAAAGTACCAGTTTATTGGATAAAGTCACCCAAAGAAAGAAGAGGAAATAGATCCTTGGGAATAGTTTGTTCATCAGCTTCTTAGACATCTTTGTGAAATTAAAAGCAGTTTGCATAAAGCAAGTAACATTAACATGATATCTCACTCAATTGCATTTGTGCTGATAGAAGCACTAGCACTCACCAAAATTTGCAGAGGCATTGGCGCAGAATGCACCATTGAAACCATTCAATGCAGAGGCATTGAAACCTAAAATGAGTTTGTAAAATGCAATTGAAAATCAGTTCAAACCAGCAACACAAATAAATTAAAACATATTCCAACATGTACAAAACAAATCATCATTTGAAAATAACTTCAACAATTATTTTTCATAGCTCAGCACTCAAGGTTAGCATGTAGGAGGGAGCACCTGAGAAAAAGGCAGAGGAGAAAAAGCAGGAACCATAGGACAGAATGGGGTAGGGAATCACACACACAGTGGAGCACTTCCCCATCATGCACTTCAGGATTTATTAGAAATCAAAGATATTAACACAAAATCTTGATGAAAGGAAAGCCTCAATTGATCAGCCTATGAATGCATGCAGTCCATTCTTGGAGACAATCATTTGGTTGGCCAACTCCTCTTTACTTTAAATGTATGTATGTATGTATGTATGTATGTATGTATGTATGTATGTATGTATACGTATGAATGGAATGTGAGCAACACAAAAAGAACAATGGTTCTAATGATATCCTATGACCAATCAAGGGAAATGTTGCAGCTTCTGTTACCTTCCGGGTAGTTACAAAAGAACTGCATGGCAATAGAGGACTGTAGTATTCAAGTTGGCAACGTATGCCTATCAAAATTATCTTTAATTTGTGAATCATCTACAAATGTAAGATTATTCACTTCTAATTTAGATGCTTTAGAACTAAAATGGACAGACTTACCCTTTCCATTCAAAGCTAGACTAGCACAATATACTGCTAGTCGTATCTATGGTTTTCCAGGTGAAGGATCAGAGCGGATTGGAGAAATCTGTGTGAATGTGAATTGCATGTGTCAAACATGAACTGGAAGAGAGCCTTAAACTCATAAAGAAGACTTTGCAGTGGCCTCCTGATGCCCCTTTGTCTCTCATCTTAAAAACCTTGTATTTCTAATTGAAAAAAAAACAATGTAAATTCAGCCTCATATAATAGCATGGATGTTTGGCAGTCCTTTGCATTCAGCGTAATAGTTCCAAGCAACTTTTTTTTGTGTTCGCACAATTGGAAACCTAATGGGGTTTCATCATAAGAAATTGCTATTGCATTTAAAGAAAAGTCAAATAATATTGCATTCAGAAAATGAATTTGTCTCTAAGCAGAGAACATGATGGTATCTACCAGTATGTACTGTATGTGTTTGTATACTAGATGGGAAATGTAGGAATTTATCAGGTTGGCCGTCTTCTTCAGCTCTTAAGCAAAAGTTTTTAAAATTACTATTTGGTCTTTTTTATTATTAAAGTAAAAACACTTGAGGATACATTTGGCATTGGCATATACTCTACCATTGAATCATGGCTTCCCTTGCCTAGCCATATTGATCCCAGTTAACGTTGGTCTTTCTCTTCCATATACTCTGCTAGTTAGGGCACATGTATGCAATGTATATTTGCTCTTCCATGCCTTTGCAATTCCACATCCCCATTCAAATAATGTAACAAAACAAATCTTTTTAAAAAAGATGCAGTATCTTTCTGCATAATCTTTTCAAGTCATTATGTATATGCTTTATTCTTCAGTCATCCTCAACCCCATTCTCTAGAATAGATGCAACTATACTGCAGCTACAGAATTTCCAGCCAGCAAAAGGTGTTTTAGCCAGAACATATTCAAGGTATACCAGGTGAGGGTTGGAGTTGGCTGAAGCTATTCTTTTCCCACTACTGCTACCACTTCCAAGACAATTCTCTGTAGATTAAAAAAAATGGTTACAAGTTCATACATATCCAAACTCTTAGAATGTAGCATTTGTGTATTTAATAAGATGGTGAGAGAAATCTTGCATAAGTACAATGAGCTAATAATTTTCCATGCCAAAAATGGAGAGCCACTAGACTTTTCTTTTGTTAAATTTTCCTAATAATTATTATGCAAAATCCTATGTCAATCCATATGCATATTGCAGCTGAATAAAATCCTTCCTACTTGATCAGGCCCGAGATCCATCTGGTCAAGCATCCTGTTTCTCCTAATAGTCAACTAGCTCAGTGTCTCTCAACCTCAACAACTTTAAGATGTATGAACTTCAATTCCCAGAATTCCCCAATCGTCAGTAAGCTAGATAATTCTAGAAAAGTCAACTCCTATTGTTACCCAGCAACTGGTATACACAGAGGTATATACTTCTGAAATGGCTTGTTTTCACTGTTGGGGTTAGGAGCTGATTTCCTATAAGAACACAAGACTGAGTGCAGATACCACAATAGAATCCCAAAACAACAGAGGGAGCACTAATCATTCAACTGGTTAATTCATCTTTTGTAATTACTCTTCTCTGTTAAGAAATTTCACTAGGGAAAGCTGCCATCAGTCTAATCCCAGTGTATTCCAAATTGGAAAGCTTTGTTAATTGTATCTGTTTCTGGAAAGGATCTTCCAGTCATAACAAACTGACAAGAAATCTAATACGTTGTGTTATATGAAAAATACTTAGCTGGCTTATAGCCTCATAACTATTCCACAAATCCCCATTCAGTTCTCATTTCAGAAGGCTTCTGCAGAAAACAATTTCTTAAGTAATTTCAGTGAAGATTGAGCTAATGTGCTGGTTGGTACTGCAAAATTTTCTTTTGCTAAAAGTCCAGAGCCAATGTCCTGGAACACTAGGGAGTGCTGGAGGAAGGATGTGTGCTGTTGGAAATGTTTATAACATTTCTTCTGTAGTGATTGCTCTGAGTAAGCAAGCATGCTGATTTTAAATAGCTACAGGAGATGTTTTCTACACTCCCCCGGCACCAGCACTGCTGACATTATAAACTGCTCCTGTCAGAGTTAAGGAAAGTTCAGAAGATGATATGGAGGTTGAAAAGACACAACAGGAGCTACCACAAAAGTGTCCTGCTATATTGTAGATAAAGGATTTTAAACTAAACATGTTTTTTTCTTTACAGTATCATTGATCTGCTCTTGAATTATCTGGTCACGTATCAAGTAATACTCAATATAAAATTTCTTCCCATGATATTAATGAATTCCTCTAAACAGTCACATTTAGCATTAGAGTCCCATCCACTTTTTTCTTTTCTATATCCTTATAATTGTCCTTATAATAATTTTAAAATCCTGAATTGATTTCCTTTATTTCTAATACTCAATCATAGCTTCTTTGCTTTTGTAGTTTCAGTTCTTTTGGTCCAACTTAGATGCTTTAGTCCAAATGATTTTGAACAACTTAAATGTCTTTGTACAAATGTCTTTGTATAATATCTTAGCAAAATTTAGGAAGATACCTGAACTATTGTGACAGGCCATAAAATTGATATTTCCCTCTGCTGCAAGAAACTATATTGTGATCTAAGCACAAAATGACCACACTCACTCACTTTGGCGCTGAAGCTGACAATAATATTCAGTAGTTTTTATTTTCTTAGAGTTTACTTATAAAAACATCAAACAAAAATATTGAAGAAAGCCTATTATCACAGGCAGATCCATTAAGGTTTTTTATCCAGGTTGTTGTGGAAATTAAATTTAAACACAAAAAAACTAGTTTCCTTTTATCTTTATCCACACGATGAAGAAACCCTAGAAACTTGCTATTTGTTGTACAAAGCCTAACAGAACAGGCTCTCTGCTGTTCACACTATGCATATTGATTAGTTGCTGCAGCGCATTTTTGTGAAACCGTAGTGATGAACACAGGACAAACACTCTGGGTAAAGCTCCATATTCTGCATGTCAAAAGCTGCAGATGTTTTGCAGACAATTTTAGAAAGTTTTTTTTTATTTTTTTTTACAAAAGTCCATAGTTTTCCAGAGACTTAGCAGACCATTGTTAATCCCTAAATTTAAGATTTAGAGATATAAAGTCCTCCCACCCCACCCCAATTATATTCAAATGCTTAGTTTTGATGAGCTGTGAATGTGAAGGGCTTTTTCAAATACAGCAGAAAACCTTTGCACTGACTGAGCTGCCAAATATTTATATTTAAGAACTAGCATGTCTTTTAGGATGTAGATCATTACAGGTCCCTTGGTATTTGTGCTAAACACTGAAATAGATGGATAAGGTTATGTTTAAATCAAGTTTTCCTTCTGTTATCACTCTAAATAATTCTCACTGTCCTGTGGATGAAACATAGAAGCAGCAAGCTGAGCATATATAGTAGGTTGCTTAATTAGGTTATCTCCTTAGGAAGAAGACCAAATCTTAGGACATGAAGTATACATTGAGAACTGTTGGAAAAAATTCAGGGAGTCCTTGACTCATGACCACAATTGGGAACAGAATTTCTGTTGCTACACAAAGCAGTTGTTAAGTAAATCACACCCAATTTTACCGTTGCTATGGTTGTTAAGCGAATCATTGCATTATTAAGTGAATCACATTGCATTATTAAAAAATTATTAATTCTTTAAATGAATCTAATTTCCCACATTGACTTTGCTTGTTGGAAGCCAGCTTGGAAGGTTGCAAATGGTGATCATGTGATTCTGGAATGTTGCAACTTTCGTAAATACATGCCAATTGCCAAGTGCCTGAATTTTGATCATGTGATCATGGAGAATGCAGCAAAAGTTGCAAATGCAAGGACCAGTTGTAATTGTTCATTGTTTTGAATGGCTACTAAATGAACAGCTCTATGTCAAGTATTACCTATATTGAGATACAGAACCACAAGGAAGTTCCATACTTTCTTGTGCTGAAAACCATGTGGAACAAATATACTAGCTTCTCTCTATGATGCAGAGTGAGCCTGATATTTGAGAATCAGCTGTCAACCTTCATATTCAAATACTATCTACAATTTAATTCAGTATCCAAGAGAACAGAAACAATAAGTTAGAATGACAAACACAATTTGGTTTCCTTCAGACTCTCATTTTATAAAACTGTTTAAAAACTTATAAAAAGTATTTAGAAAATAAAGAGACATAGGTTTTTGGAGAGACAGTAAATGATAATTGGATGCTTTCAAAAAGAAAAAAAAAGTATGACATTGTGATTTTTTTTATGTTTAATAAGTATAAGGCTTATAAAATCAGAGCTTGAAGTGAGAACAACTAAGCACTTCTAGCCTTACAACTTCTGTTGTTTGCTCAAAAATAAGAAAGCAAGTCAGACAAGTAAAATCTCCTTCAAGTAAACAAATGAGGACACATCCATGTAGGATTTGTTTTTGGTAATAGTATGGATGTGTCACCTTTACGGGATTATTTCCCCCCCCAATTTTCTCATCTAGTCTAAAGCCTTAGTTTCCTCTAATATTATCACACTCATAAGTCCTGAGCCTGCTTAGGTTTTCAGTTCAGACATGATCAGCCAAGTGCTGCCATGTGTTGATGCAATGCAGTGTCTTAAATTCAACATCAGCACTCCCATAAATAGTAGATATTATCCAGTGAAAATTAGTTGCATCTAAATCTCCTTGACATCAATCAGTGGAGCTGAATTACTTCATTAAATTTTAAGTTAGCCTTGATCTAGGACTTATAATGGTCTAATGTTTATTGTATAGCAGTCACTATACAGCAATGGACAATATGTAACGCCAAATAGCGAACAAGCACTTTGAATAATAACTGTGTCTTATTAAATCAACATCCAAAACAGAGGGGGAGAATATTTTCCATCATGAGCAGAAGAACAACCAAATGATAATTTAGAGTTTGCCTGGGATATGTTGGCCTCAGTTGACCATATTCTTTAAATTTATTGGAGTGATACACAGCCAGTCCTTCTCTAGGAAACGATTTTTTTACCACTTTGTGATGAGATCACTTACAGTTAGTTTTACAAGGGATTTAATTCTTTCTTTAACAAAGGCTGAGAAAATGTTTGCACAGATTCACCAGTTGTTTTGATAATGTAGAGTGTATGAGTGTGAATGTATGCATGCAAAACACCAGTGCCATGTAATCCACACTTCAGTCCCCAATTCGTAGTCCAGGCTGTAATCTCTTTGCTGAATGTTTCTTATTCTCTATTTTTAAATTTTCCTTTTAGTTTGACTGCTGTCGGTTACATATTCTGCCTTTGTTTTAAGCCACGATTTCAATCTGAAGTCAAGCAGCTGAATCTGGGACCAAGTCACTGAGTGGCAGGTTCACTGCCATAATTTTGATGTTCACCACTGAACATCTCACATAGACAAGGGAGGAAAACACTGATTCTTTGAAGCTCATTTGCCATTGCCGATGGAGAAGAGTGGTACAAAGCTGCTCTCTATGATGTCTAGATCTGCATCTAGGAGATGAAAAATGAGGTGATATTTGGCCTCAGATCTAGGGGACTAGACTTGTGCATTTTAAACTCTGAGCTCACTTTTTTATTATTTTTATTTTGTTTTATTAAGAACCCCATTGGTCTTGTAAGAAACAGTAAAAAGACCCTTTGTTTAAAGAAGCATTCTACTTTCTGTTTTACAGATTGTTTTAAATAAGTTTTTTTTAAATTCCATGTTCTTTTGTAATGGAAACACTAATATCTTGGTTTTTTTTTTTGTATAAAATTCTTTCAATGCTACCATTTCTCTATAATATGGCTCATGTAGTCCTCGGTAGGCAACCGTCCTTGTTCTTCGGTCTCTTCCCTGGGAAGTGCTTCATTCGATCGGTGAAGAAGCCTTTCTTCCCGATTCTTTATCCTCTGCTCCATCCTCTCCAGCTGCCTCTTGTACTGATAGCGCTGTTGGAAGAGGTCTTTTGCATAGTCGTACAGCTGCATGTCCAAGTCATTAAGTTCTTCAATTCTCCGTATGGTCTTGGTGTCCACCTCCACTCCACCTGCTCTTGTGCTATTATACTGCATGAATGGCCTGATAAATTTTAGATTGAAAGTTCTCTCAAACAAATACTGTGTTTTTCTCTGGAATTCTGTCAAGCCAAAAAAGGCCATGTCTCTGAGATTTTTCTTGGCACTTTCCAGCAGTATCTGTGCTCGCTTGTTTTCTGGTATGAAGGACATATTATAGCAGCCTACCAAGCTCAAATCAGCCAACATCCTCACTTGGCGATTGTTAGCTAAGTTATATGGGCAATCCATGAACTCCTGAAGAGTACAGCCTGACCAGTCTGTGCCTTCATAGCATGATGGCAGCTCTTCAGGGGTTGGTGTCCGGCCATCACACATATGCAAGGATGTTTTCCAGGTAGCTCCTCGTTGGACATGCCTCCATTCACTGAGATAACGGGACACAGGATCCCTTAGCAGAGTGATGTAATAAAACTTCCTGTAAGAGAGAAAAAAAGGCACGTAAGAATTAAGATTGTATACGTAACTATTTTTACTTTATTATTTATTTATTAAATTTATTGGCAGCCCATCTTATGACAGGGTAACTTACCCAGTGACAGTTAATAATATTATTTGTTTCTTATTAATTTTTTAAGGTTTACATTATCTGAATCATATAGATTTCTCTTCCATTAGGCTCCACAGTACTAGCTTCAAGCAGTGCCAGTATAATTCAGTAGAACTCAACTGATCTGAGATCACTCAGCAGTTCGTTTGGCATTAAGAATCAAGTGACATTTCATATTATTATATACATAAAATGTACATGGCAATAAGAAAGAAGGACAGGAAATAGAAAGATGCAGAAGGAGAAACATACAATGATCTATTGTAGCGGTACTTCTCATCAAAAATCACTTGTCGTGAAAAGGAACACAGGATAAGCAACATTGGGCTTTTGGCCAATAAATGACAGAATAATCATGATCAAAACTGCAGCCAAATCCTTCAGTATAATAAAACTACAGATTTATGTACCTTAGGAGACCACTCAGACTGAGAACTAGAAGAATTTTATGACACAATACATGAAGCCATTTCTTTAGTAAAGGCTATGAATATCCCAATGATTATGAGAGATCTCAATGCAAGTATAACAAACTCCAAGGTAATAATAATCTTGGGGAAAGAAGACCCTTCCCAAATAAAA
>JANHJO010000691.1:36311-51523 GCA_032468235.1 Pseudoxyrhopus heterurus
AAGGATGGAAGGCTGAGTCGACCTTGGAGCTGGTGGGATTCGATCAGCCAAACTGCTGATCTACAGTACTGTGTTCTTAATCATTGAGCCATTGCAGCTCCTCTACATATACCTCTACATCTCATCTCAATTCATTTTTTTAAATTGCCCCAAAACAAGAGATTTCTGAACATTACATAAATGAAAGCTTCGAAAGAAACAGCTACAACGCAATTGTCATGCAAACATTTTTATATTCAAAATAAGTCTTAAGTAATTGATCCTTTGTATTAAATCATATTTATTAGTGCTCAATTCTTTCGGCAGCAAAGATGCCATGTAAGGAATATAGTGATTAGGTATTGGGATTGGAGTTCTCTATGCTAATACTTATTTTGTTTGCTTGTTTTGACCCCGAGAAACTAAGGTCTGAGAAGAGGCAACATCCCTCATATTATTCAGTTGCAGACAAGTACAGAGGCCAACATAAAAATATACAAGAGACAGAACTGAAAAGCACCAAGAATCTCCCCATTAGTGCCAGGATAAGCACAAGCAGTCAAGGCAACTAGGGCCTCAGATGAATAAATAAGAAGCAGAACTGAAATGAACAGGCCAGATACATCGAAGGGACATCTCATGATAATATGAACCACGTAAAATGTTGCAATAGCACAGCTTAAAAAAATAGATTTAAAAATAAAACAACTAGCAACTGCAATTATAGGTTAATTAAAAAAATTACCAGAAACATTCATGAAGTCATTAAATCAGCCCATATGTGGGATCTTGGGAGGCCAGTTTTTTCCAAATACAAGAGAGCAATGTACAAACTTTTTGCTACCTGTTTGATCTGAAACTTTTAAAAATTTCAATGACTTCATTATTAACATATTTTAGGTAACAATTAAACTACAGGGGCACCAAACATTGCTTAGGAAAGCCCCCCCCCCCAAATCTATTACAGTAACATGGGGAAGAGTTTACTCTATATTATGGAAAAGTGTGCCAATGGTACAACAGAAATTATTCCAAACATGAGTCCATTTTTGCAGAACTGGTTTGGCAGTTAGAAACAGCATTCCTTCATCTGGGATCCTCCAGATACTGTGGATTTCAACTTCCATTGTTCCCACTCAACTGACTCAAGGACATCAAGTTAAAGAAGGCTGATGTAAACCATTTAATTTATACAAAACCTACATTTCTTGCTTGATCAGCTCTAGATCAAATGACTAGTTATGCTTCTGCTCAGTAATCTGCAATTTGCTTTAGGCTCTGACAAACAAAATGACAGAGCTGAAATAATTCAAAGATACATTCATTAATTTCAGAGGGCAAAGGAAGGCTTTAATTGAATTTTAAGGGCTTAGGCACATGTTATGTCAAATGTACTGCTGACAGCTTTAAGGTCTCATATTTAATTATTTCTATATGAATTCCTTCCAAATTCCCAGCTTTTATCAGCATTATTACAGCATGCAGAAACCTGAAATTTTAACCTCTACTCATTTACCACAGTCCTGACCAAGAGGAAGTGCCGGCAGTCCTCAATGATGCTGTTCATTGCCAGGTTAAACATTCTTTTTCCCCCAGGCATTTTTACAATTAGTTTTGATATAAATGCTTGCATTCTACTGAGGTGTGTGTGTGTGTGTAAAATATATTATATATGAAACTGCTAGTTTATTTCACACCTAAAAAGTGTAACAAGCACCACAAAAGCAAATGAAATATCAGTAAAAACATAAGGATGAATAAAACAGTAAAAATACCCACTGGTATCCAATCCCAATGGCAGCAAATTAAACATTAAATACTCTGTGGAGTAAGGTAGATTCCAGTTTTCTTAAAAGGTAACAGGTTGGAAGCAAGTGAATCCCTGGGGAGAAGAAGGGAAGGGGGTGCAAAGTATCACTCCCAGTCTCTCTGATGTTTGAAGAAGACAGTCCTAAGCCAAGGATTTCAGACCATCATTTTGAATTCAAACCATCATTTTGAATTGTTCCTGGAAATTGTCTTGAAGCCAATGCAATTTCCACAAAACTGGTTATATAATTCTTACCTGTATGTAGGTGTGGCATCATATTTTGCACCAATAGTTTACGAAGGGAGACCTATGGAAAGTTCATTATAGTAGTAGTCTAGCTTTAACCATCTCCAAGGCTTCCTACTCCAGGCAGAGCAAAAACTGGCATAGCTGCCAAAGTTGAAGGAGGTTCCTCTATCATCTTGACATTTACAAATCTAGCCATAGTTTTAAGATCAAGAGAACTCTCAAAATGAAAACCTACTTCTTGAAAAACATAATCCTATCCAGAGTCAAACCTAGAGCTGGCCAAGAACCAGGTATGTGTCTATTTTTTAAATAAATAAATGTTTGTTTGTTACAATTCATACAAAACTTATTCTGATTCAATGAAATATCCAAGCTAAACTTGATTAGGTCATGGTGAAATACCCAATGAGTGTCAATATTCTCTGTGGAATAATAAACATTTATTAAGTAAAGCTTCTTCTAATGCATGCACTGGGATTCTTAAACAGGCATCCTTCCACATTATACCACTTCTCTATTAATTTTCTTTAGACAAAGTCTAGTCGCGTCTTCTCCTCTATGTGACTGATATTCAGCAAATATCCATTTATTGCTGGGTCTCATATTTCATGGTTTATTTAAATAATCTCTTCCTTGCATTGCATAAAGGTACTTTTAATTAAATACTTAGATTTTTAATTAATTACCCCAATATGTTAGCAAAATAATTTTGTTGGAGATTGCAAAAATCCATTTATATCACACTTGTGACTAATGATGACACTTGTGATCATGTGAGACATGGTCTGATGCAAAAACAACTGAATTTAAGAAGGTCTCCTGTAGAGTATTTCCTCCCACACATTTGCCTTTGGTGACTCTGAAGAATTATGTGAGGTTTTTTAAATCCCCTTTTTTTGCCCTTTTCATATTGATTGCTCTGAACTGTTCTGTGAGGGCCTTTTTTTTTTTTTGGTAAATATGAAAATTTGAATTCTATTTTTTTCTCTTACGTTTCATGTATTAGACAATCAAGAAATCATAAATGTTCACAGAATATAGTGTTGTATATATCAACCCTTGAATCATGAATTTTATTCAGCTCATCCTTACCCATCAGGAGATTTTAAGAAGTGTAAATCAGGCACTGGGCAAGTGGGAAGAATGAAAAACATAATCGGGTTGTAATATTTTCAAGTAAGAAAATTAGAAACACCAAAGCCCAGGGACAACCCGCTTCAAAAAGGTATTAAAAGGGAAGGAATGTGGAAGACTTATGTGTAAAATTGGTTAATAAATTGATGTGCTTGCATTTCATAGTAATGCCCCAGCTTGTTTTGCATGGCTATTCAAAAGGATGCCATTTGTTCATTTTGACATACATTTCTCTGAATGACAGAGAAAGCTGACAAATAAGAGTAAAAAATATCTTCTGCAAAAAAGGAAAGTCTTTGTGTTTAATGGGTTCTGCTATCATCTATCATTCTGCTGTAGTGTAATATGAACATTTTATTGATTGTTTGAACTTTTATCTTGCTCTTTCTCTGAAGAACTAGAATAGCCTACACAGAACCTGTCCATCCTGCCCTACAACCCACAACCTGGTAAGGTAGCTTAGGCTGAGAGATGAAGGTTTTTGGTTTTAATTTCCCTTGTGTGGATTTTGCTTGGATCTAAATTGTTGCTAACAGTCCACTAACAGAAAGTATACAGATACTGACACCAATGTTCTCCACAATATGAGAAACAGTAACTTGGAGGCAATTTAAATAGAGAAAGGTTTTGAGAGAAGAGATTAAAAATTGCTTCTTCACTATTCCAATCAAACTTGGGAGCCCCCAAAGGCAGCTTTAGATAAAAACAACATTTAAGAAATCAATCACGGAACAACTTCCCCCCTCCCCCCTCCCCAGACTATTTTGGCCTTTGAAACTTCAATTATTTCTGTGGTGTTCCAAGGATTGGTATGTAGCAAAACTTGGAAATTTGGGCTACTGGATTCAGCAGTCGTCACTGCTTCAGCCTTTGCAATAAATCTTTATCTGCTTCTAAATATATTTATGGATCAATATTGTTTATTAAAATACATTTTAATTGTACCATATTTTAACTCTTTAATCAAGTATATCCTGGAAATTTATCTAATTTAGAAAATGTTGTGTTTTTGTTAACTTAAAACTCCTATTCTCTTAATCTTGTCTAGACTTGATATTAGCCTGTGACTTGATTGAGAAAAAGACAGTTCTTGACATTCCTGCTGCTCATAACATGTTCTGATTGGCCTTAGTTTTTTTTTTGCACAGAAATATTCGTCTATGCTTCCTTGCTCAAAATGTCTGCCATATTCATCCAACTGAAATTATTCAGATAAAAGCTTGATGTCTATTGTAATTACAACTTCTGTCTCCTTTAGATACCTCAAAGGATTGTCATTTAGAAAGAACAGGTAATTTCCCTCTCATCCATATTCTGGAAGAAACAGACAACGCTTCATTATGGAACTATTAGTCTGTTTTAGATTAGGCAAAGATGACAAATTGAGTTTCTCTACTTCAGCAATAATCAAAAGTCAGTTGCCCCAAAGTCCGAACACATTTACTCAGATGGTGGCTATTCACTCTAAAACAAAATGTCTGTTTTTATTAATGGACTAACATGCTGTCACAAGGAGAATTTTCAATGTTTATTGTAAAAACATGATCAAAACTTTTGTTTCCGTCCAAACGAAGTCAACAGAGACTTATTCTCAACTGCAGCACAGATGGCTCCAGAAGATATTTTCTTGAAATAAGCCATTGGAATGGTATTATTTATTTTGTTTGAGAAAAAGACAGCCAAGAACTCTCAGCCATGGGAAAAAGTTTAAATGAAAAAGAAACTAATTTGAAAACTTTTTTTCTTTTTTACTGTGTGATTCTATTTTATCCTCTAGTTGACAAGGATAAACACATCTGATTTTCCAAGTAGAATTTTGCAAACTCTGAGAAATGCACAACCTGTAAAGTTCATGGTTAAACAGACAACTATGTAAATTCAGCTACATTACACTTTACGTAAGGAGGGGTAGACAACCTTCGGCCTCCTCCCAGCATCCCAATTGCAGTCAGTAAGGAAATTCTCAAAGTGGAATATATGGTCCTCTCACTACAATTTAATTTGAACCTAAATAAATCTAGACTTATGGAAGGCCCGTTTTTCACCCTCCCAAGGCTCCGCGCGGGTCCTGTACTTACCTGGCATCCAAAACAGGCCTCGTGGAGACTCCTGGGAGGGGCACGGTGGGGTGGGCGGAACCAGCCAGTCCTTGCAACTACTGGTTCGGTGAACCAGATGTAAAATTAATATCCGGTTCACCTGAACCGGCTGAATCCCATCCCTAGCTTTTCAAACTATGAAAAAGGCATACAGTTGTTCCTGCCCTTATTTAACAAGAGAAGCTGAATATTGCTCAGTACTCTTTGTCTGAACTCTCATCTGTCACCATAGAATTTCCTGGAATCTTGCCTGAATCCTGGGAGTAGAATCTAAATTCTCTAAAATGAGGACTGCTACTTTTATATCACTAAATAATTCATCACTCCTCAGAGAGGCACACATTGCTTTCTTTGTATATCTGAGCTTCTAAGAGTTGCGTGGACATCTCTTCTTATTCAGCTAGAACCCTTTAGGAATATAAAACTAACAAGGGCATCGTGGGATGAAGAGGTGGCTTTATGACTATAATAAATTATTATCAGTAATGGAGCAGAAGATTGCATAGTATCAGTAATAAAGTATGTAGGGTTCACCTCTAGAAGTTGAGTAGATGAAGTGAAAATGATATGCTTCCTACAAGCTTTTAGCACATGAAATCTAGGTAGATATTGGTCAGATATTGAGACACTATTTTCTTGCTGTAAAATAATAAGAAAGATCTTAATTCACAACAGTGAAAGTACCAAGTTGCATCCACAACTTACAGTATGTCTCAGAAAACTGTTGTGAAACCAGGGTAATGTTCTTCTGGAGCACTTGTTTATATTAGAATCAGATCGGCATTGACTGAAAGTAAGTATTAACTGTGAATTGCACTAAAAAAAACCATGATCTATTAATACTGCTATTGCTGCTTCTTATGATGGTCTGATGAACTGATGGACAAGCAAGTTGCCAATGTAAGGTAATGAAATATCTGAAGTTGATTAGCTGAGCTAGTCTTTGTGCTAGACCACAAAAGTTGATTAGCTGACCTAGAGCGTTCACAGTCTTTGTGTCTGTGAATGCTCTAACAACTCACTTAACAAAGCTGTTAGCAACGAAATGCTCATAGCCCAAATTCTGTGCAGGGAAGGACACCTGCCTATTTATTTAGGATAGAACCTCCTATGGAAGAAGCATCAGATGAGTTGCTTAAACCGATCAAAAGTCTCAGAAGATGCAGTTTCAAATGACTAGGGTACATTCTGGAACCTGACAGAATAATAATTGGAAAAGAGACTTGATGAAAAGTTTTGCAGATCATTTACTAAGGAGCTAGTGGGAACATGTTTACAGGATTAAGCTTTCAGATCACCTTTAAAAGTATCATAGACAAGAAAATTTCATGTTCCAGTTAAGAGTGTTGAGTTTAAACTACACTCTCCATCTGCATAACTTTACGTTTTCTTTGTATCTTTCTTTTTTTTTTTAAAGGGAGGGTTTCCTTCAAATCATCGTTAACTCCTGGTGAGTGCCTGGACTAGTTCCTGCAATTTTCCTGACATTATTTCAGATGTGGCTTGCTAATTCCTGCTTCCTGGGGGGCTGGGAAGGAGTGATTGGTCCAAGGTGACTTGGCTGGCTTTGTGCTTAAGGTGGGATTAAAATTCACAGCATCATGGTTTCTAATCAAGTGCCTTAACCATTATAGCAATCTGGCTAACCCTAACCCTTTAGTCGAAGTAGAGATTTTTAATAAACAAAACAGGAAAATAATCCTTGAAATTAGTTCTTTTGTTACCTGTATTTACTTCTCCACATAACCAGCACCATTCGCTACACACTTCTGCTAATGAAGGAAAAACTACTAAAACTACCACAAAGTAACTTTACATGTTGAACCTTCAAACAAGTCTTGAGAGTCTTTTCCAATACTTTGAGTTAAGATGCCCAGAAAAATATTCCTTCAGTTTTGGGAAATGATGGAAGGTGTATGGTGCCAAGTTGAGATTATATGGCAGATGGAGTAAAACAGGAGATCCAACTTTGTAATTGGTTCTTGGATGGCTCATGAATGTTGTCAAATTGCAGCAAATTTTCTTCTTCTGCTTCTGAACTCTATTAAATCATTGTTTCAAATTCTGTGCATTGTAAAGTAATGCTCTGAATTGTTACTGATGCAATGTTCAAGGTAATCAATAATACCATATGCATCTGAAAAACCTTTAAGTGTGAGTTTTCCTGCTGAATCCTGGGTTAAGATATTTTTTTTATCAGATGAAGATTTGTGATGACATTCTTTGCACTGGTTCTTTGTTTCCGGGTCATTAACAGTCCATGTTTCACCAGCTGTTATAATGTTATGAGAAAATCCCACACCTTCATTCTCATAGTGTGACAACAATTGCTGACAAATTCTTGAAGCTTTTGCTCTTGAAGATTTCATCTCTCTGCTTCCAGCATGTGAGGAGCCAATCTTTCACAAGTCTTCCAATAATGAGGAACATCAATATCAAGCTTGATAGCAATTTCTTTTGAATGATCTACTGTTTGCCCTTATTCATCAAACTTTCTCTGTTGCTGTCACCAGTCATCTACTTTGTTCTTGATCATACAAGTCAGTTCTTCCTAGTTACCTATCTTTATTTTTTTTTGATCCGGTGACATATAGTACTCCTGTCTACCACCATAAATAACCTGCATTTGGTGATGAATTTCAATTTCAATTAAGGGGAATACTTCATCAATAAAAAGTTTAATAGTAGTGCATTGCTTAAAGCCACTGACAACCATTCACTACAGGTTTCCCTTTCATGAAGGATAATAACAACCCTTTTTCTCACAGCAATTTCTCATCAAGTGAAAATGAAGTGAAAGAACATATTTAAGGAACATGGAAGAATTTCTGATATCGTGGTACCATCTTTTGACAATATATAACTCTGGAATCATTACTTTTCATTCAAACTTTATAACTGGGGAATGAGAGTCAAAAGAAATGGAATGAGACAAAACTATTTTTCATATATTAAAATTTCACCTAATCAGCCAGTTTGTGCTTTCACTTAAAAGTAGTTTACTAAGAAGTTTACTGGCTCATAACAAACATATAATTGATTAGTATGAATGTTATCATTTCCATGACCCTTTTATGCTACATATTGGCTCCTAGACTTCTGATTTCACAAAGGTAGGGAAATGTGACGTGTGCACAACAGGAAAATTCCACTTGGAGAAAGTGATCCTGAAGAAACCTGGGAGTCAAGACAAGTCAAAATCAGCCCTATGACCACTGGTCCTGGAAAACTACTGACAAGCTATCTACAACATAAATGTTATATGACCGTAGTGGGTTTCACCTACTAGTATTTTGTACTGAGTACAGTTTCTAAGAACTCTTTAAAGGCAGCTCTGTGTAAAGCACCCTTTAGTAGCACAGATTACTATCACCAATGTTTCAGGTATTTCTAGCTAAAAAGCTCAAGCAACATTCAATGGAAAATGCTTTTGCCTAAAATTCTGGTAAGCCAATGCTAAAACTTTCATAGCCAGTGCCCCAACCCATATTAAAATTACCTCATTATTCCCATGATAACATCTGAAAACATCTAAGTCCAGTTTAAACATCTGGCTGAATATGTAACTAACCATAATAATAATAATAATGACTTGGTTCATTCAAAACTCTAGAGTTATTCCAGCAGGAAATATACATTATAATAATAAGCTGATAGAAGGGAGGGGGTAACTTCTTTTAAGAAGTTAAATCCTTCAAAATATTGTTGCAAGCCATAGCACTTGACATGGTGACCTGGTTCTAAAAGGATCTTGAACTCTGATCTGCTAAACACCAATGACACAGAACTGCCTCAGGCGCTCAAACATAAAGCAAGAATAAAGCACAGGGAAGCAGCAATTGTGCAGAGAAAGAAGAGAGTGTGCATCTCTCTTATTTCTGACTTATGCTACTTAGCTGAGTTGTGGGTAGGGAGTTGATATGGTGCATGGTGAATCCATTCTGCCTACGCTTTAATTTACAGCCTTAAGCAAAGTCACTCCAAGACTTCACTCACAGTCCATTAATAATTTATATTTCCCCAGCAAACTACAATTAGGAAGGGAGCAAGGTAATGAGAAGTCCAAATGATGCCTGTGCAAGTACTTACTGCATGGCTCCAACAATTTGCCCGTTGTATTTTTACTGATTTGAATGAACTGCATCTTGATATAAATAAAACAGATGCCCAGGGAAAATGTAGATACCAATGAATCTGCTAGAATAGATTTATGCGTTATTAATATGGTTGGTCACATAGCCAGATATTCAGACTGGATTTGTCATTTTTATCCACCTATTTAGTCCTTTTCAAGGACCTGGGATCGATAGGCAGATGTTGTTATTTGATGGTGACAAAAGTATCATTGGATGTGTTAAAGCTATCATTTGGTGGCATTACAGGTAGTCCTTGACTTATGATCATTCACTTAACAAAGGTTTGAAATAATGACTGCCTCAAAAAGGGAGCTTTATAAAGCACTTCTGACTGTAACGGCTTGTGTTAAAATCCCTTTTCATGCTTCTCTGACTCTGTGAATGATCAACTCTTACCCCATGCCATTCCCCAATTTCAAGTCTGGCTTGACCTAAGATCAATCCATCTATTCATGATCCCCCAGGCTTCTCATGCCCTTTGGGAACCTAGATCGTACAGCAGCCTCTTCTTTAGAGAGATCAGTAGGATAAATAGCTTTCAAATCTGGAATCAGTTGAATGGATTGAAAAATTAAATAGGAAATGGGAAGCACTTCGGTTAACACAGTGGATCCATTTGATTTTTTATTTATTTTTTACCAGGAGGCCATGGCTCATCCTTTCAATGGTCTGCTTCAGTTTACTAACCCGTCTGGCATTTCCTCCTCAGTATATTCAGAGCTGCCTGACCTTGATAACATATTGGATGCTAATAGGTCACACAAATAAGGATTTGGCAACAATATTTATCCATGCATAACAGCACAGAGATATAAATCAAGCACATGTAGTAGTACATCTCTTAATTTAATCTGAAGCCTCTGCTGGCCCTTCTTAAAAGCTCCTTATCTATTGCATTAAATTTATACTGATTTCCATTAAAAAGCTACACTATCTACCGAAACCTAAAGGGGAAAATAGCATCAATTTATATATGATGTTGTAATTTCAAAGCCATCACTGACAATGATGCTCAGAAACAATTTGGAAGAGACTTGAAAACCTTTTATGGATGATCCATAGGTATCAATAATAATAAGAGGACTAAATCTCTTTTAGGTTGGAAATATTTGCTATGAAATCTTTTGATTCTCATATCTAATCTTCCTGTAAATGAAGATGAAACAGAACCAAGTGGTCCAACAATAATATTTGGAGTAATTACAGGAAGACACCCATGTTAATCTAAGAAAGGTGGAAGAAATTTAGTAGCACTTTTTCAGCCTATCAAATGTTGTTTAAAAGGAACAAAAGACAACAGAATGCTTACATGAGAATCAAACTCTGCAACAAACCCAGATGTTTATCCCCATTTATATCAACAAAACCAGTGCAAGCCCCAACAACTACACACACAAGATTAGAGACATTTTGACACACTCTTCTATCTTCTATAATATATATATATCATCATCTGTCAGTAATGCCCCTATGGACTTTAGGTAGGCCAAACAAAATTGATATCAGAATTCAAAATAAGCACTATTACAGTTTCAGTCTTCCAGGTCACTACTTTAGAGAGCTCAAAGTAGCCATCTTGAAGAAAAGAAATTTTGCTAACACGATTGATTGAGAAATTGAGTGGCATGGTGGCCTAGTGTGGAAGACATTCGCCTTCTACTCAGAAGATTCAGAATGTAATCCTAGGTAGAGGCAGATGTTTTTCTCTCAGGACATAAAGAAAAAATATCTGCTGTGAATTCCACATAGGTGTCAGGAAGGGCATCCGGCCAGTAAACATTCAATGCCATTTAGTCACCCCGAGACAGGAGTTCGATCTTGACGACTTCAAGGTTGACTGAGTCTTCCCTCCTTCCATAAAATGAGGACCCAAATTGTTGGGGCAATATGCTGACATTGTAAACTGCTCAGAATGCTGTAAAGCACTATGTAATGATATATAGGTAAGTCTAAGAGATAACACTATTGCTACTTCTAACCTGTCTCACATATAACCTGTAACTGCACCATTGTCTTATCTTGTTCTCCTTTCCCCTTTCCAACCTCATCTCAATTTAAATCTTACATCAGTTCAGCCACTCTTAATTTTGCTGATAAAGTGAGCTGTAACTCACGAAAGCTTATGCCTTTTAATACACTTTATTGGTGTTTAAAGTGCAACCAGGCTCCTTCTGACATTTGTAATACGTGGGTTGGCCAATACTATTACAGATGGTGAAGGGATTATAGATGTGCTGGTATACAACAATACCTGAGGAAGTTTGAGTGATATTTGCCATTTATTTTGCATTAAGAGATGGGAATGCACTATAAGTTCAAGGTCTAACATAATGATTTGTTTCTCATTTCTAAATTATCTTAAGCATAATCTTCTAGGAGGTCTGAATCACACAGAAAAAAATAGTGCTAATTTCCAAATCACAAGTTACAAATCTATCTCAAACTATACTTTTAAATTGGAGCTGGGAACAAATCAGTCTGCTTGATTTGATATTACTAAGGAACTCGAGAAAAAATGTACTGTATATGTTTGAGGAAAGAGAGGGCACATTCCTGATCCTTTAATTAATATTTTGGAATATTCTCTAAGCTGAGCCTCAGTGATGTTAATTATAACCTAACTCTAAATATCTGACAACAGTGTTATGTTTTTAGCTCCTTGAAAAATTCATTTCCGTATTTACAGATTTTCCACCGGGTGCCATCAATTTTTATGCAAACAAAATAAACAAAGCAAAACACTCTGCAAGATCCCAGCTTTCCATTTGCACAATAAAAAAAAATCTTCAAATTTCAGTCATACACATTTTTACAGGTTTATACTTGCACTTTACTGTTGACTATCTTGTTTTATAGTTTAATTTACATTTTCAATGTAACGGATCTATCCCTCGTTTTTAGTTATGCCTAGTTATATTAACCAGGAAGGCTTCATCCTAAAGAGTGGAAATAGGAAAGTGTAAGAAAAAGTAACATCACACTCAGATCCTGCAAGGAATGGCTGAAGAGGTGTGGAAATGAAGACAGCTTGCTGCATACAGCATATGTACATTCTGCTCATGCTCATGCACATGAACAAACACACATTTTCCTTGAGTCACATTTTATTCTGGAAATTTGGGGCATTCTACTTGAATTGTTAGAAAGAAGTTGGCCCAGTATTTGAAATACTACCATGGTAAAAATACCTCTATCATAGATTCCCCCTCTCCAACCATAGAAAGATGGGGGGAAATGGGCCCTATCCAAGAAGATGGCTTTTGTAGTGGCAGAAAAATAGCCATATCTTAAGACTAACATAATTGAGCCTCTAACATGACATGTGTAATGGAGATGTGCAACTTGTCAGGTTGAGCCTATATTGTTAACTGTAAGCACATATTGGCTTGTAGGCTTATTTTCAAACCATACACAAGTGAACAAAAAGACCTGAAAGTTACAGCAAGACACAAAGGCACTAATGCCAAAGTTAAAGTGCTCCAGGCTGTGGAATCTCTGCTTAAAGCGCCCTCTAGCTGAAGAAAGATAAATGTTAAACAGGCAGCCTGTGCTTTAATAGGACTGCCATTTCTACGACTCTCCTACTGAAGTTTGCCCTAGTTGCAGAATGAAAAAAGAGAATTAAACTCACCCTTAAGACACCCTATAAAGCAATCTAAGAAACAATATCACACATTTGGAAATTAACTTCTGTACACGGGGAGTTTTCCTGATCCTCACAGAGTATGACACCATACATCTTTGTGTATCACAGGAATAAACCAGTTCAGTTTATTACAGTGGAACCTCGGTTCACAACTGCTTCGGTTCGCAACCAAATCAGTTCACAACCAAAAAATCAGCTAAATGTTCGACTTGGTTCAAGAACAAATTCTCAGTTCACAACCAAACTTCCTGAGGATGAAGAAATCTCAAGAGACCGACTGAACAGTTTTCTCTGTTGTTCATGGTTTTCTCAGTGTTTGTATTAAAGGATTTTACTGTTACACTGTGATTTCTGTGGCATACTTAACTGCAGTACTGTATTTGTGTGCTTCAAAATCTTAAAAAAAAACAATAGAGTTCATAGGGGTCCGGAATGGATCGATCGTATTTCCATACAACCCAATGGGAAAATTTCTTTCAGTTCACAACCAACTCAGTTCACAACCAAAGTTATGGAATGAATTGTGGTTGTGAAGTGAGGTTCCACTGTATATGTATGTGTGTATGTGTATATCTCAAGGTGATGAACATACCTAATATTCCTGCCTCTAATTTTCCCCACAATAGCAACCGTGTGAGGCGGGTTGGACTGAGAGAGAGTAACTGGTCCAAAGACACCCATCCAACTTTCTTGCCTAAGGGAGGCCTAGAATTTATGGTCTTCTGGTTTCTAGGCCAAACGCTACACTGGTTTTCTTATTGCAATTTTATAATAGTTATTTACACTATACCTCTGCAATTAAATCCACTGAAGATAAAAAGAGCAGAATATTAGTGAAATTCAACTTGGGATTTCAAAATAAATCAGAACACCTGTTGAGAAAGCAGTGAAGGAATTGGAGAAAATTAACCACAGATTAGCAGTCTTAATGAAAAGATTTGTATTTACCCTCTGTGAAGCAGATACAAGATCATCCAGGGAGACAAGCTGATTTACATTTGAATGAAATGTGGATTTTTTAAAATGAACATATATGAAGGACACTTTAAAACCAGCAAATAAATTAATCACAGTCCAATCCTATGTATTAATCAGAAATAATTTGATGGCAGTTGTTCCTAGGACAGTATAGCATGGTAAAGTTTGGAAAAGGAAAAGGCTAAGGACCTCTTTCCTATTTTAGTTTTATGAGTTACGGAAGTGATGATTATGACAGCTTGTTTACTAAAAATGCTAAATGTGATATAGTGTTGGATTTCTAGTGTCATTTCTTTGTATCATCAATATATGGACACTTTCTATAACTTTTTCAAATATGGTATCCCATCATAAAAGAGCATACAATCAAAACACAACTAATAGTTGCAGTTATTTAACTGCAGTGAATTATCTCATACGCTTACATTTTGCAGTTTAAGAAGACTCACCAATAGCCTAAATTTGTAGAAGCCTCAAGAGAATTCAAAGATGAATCTTGTTAAGATTCAGTTACTAGGATCTTTGTAACTAGGAGTTCTATGGCAGGAATCACAAAGACTTTCATAGAATTTTGAAAGCATCATAACATTATTCTAGAAACATTACTAAGTCCATGTTGCTGAAATAAATCATCATTAACTGTATGAAATTACTGCTCAGCCCAATTAAGTTCTGGTTTCCACCAGCATGTTACTCCTGAATACCAGGTACAGCTGTCCTTTGCTGTAGCTAAGAATTTCAACTCTCTGCCTTTTGATGGTCTTTCTTTATACATTGGTATTCAGTTAATATGACATTACATCCTACAACTTCTTGAATCTCCAAAGACCTATGCAAGAGTCCTCTTTGTAGACTTCAGCTCCGCATTCAACACCATTATTCCAGATATTCTTCTAACTAAACTAAATCAGCTGGCTGTTCCTGACCACACTTGTAAATGGATCATAAGCTTCCTAACGGACAGGAAGCAGCAGGTGAAGCTAAGCAAAATCACATCAGATACCTGTATGTACAATTAGCACAGGAGCCCCCCAGGGCTGTGTGCTTCCTCCACTTCTCTTCTCTCTATACACCAATGACTGCATCTCAAAAGATCCCTCTGTTAAAGTACTGAAGTTTGCAGATGACACAACAGTGATTGGTCTCATTCGAGACAACGATGAATCTGCATACAGACGGGA
>JANHJO010000691.1:72723-85069 GCA_032468235.1 Pseudoxyrhopus heterurus
ATGCAAATCGGGCAAAGTACACTGGGAATTCCTGCTTCCACCATGTCGCAGCAAGGCATAAATACCCGGGCAAAGCCAGGTTATCAGCTAGTATAATATAATATCCTTGGCTCATGGTCTTCACAAAGAATGGAATAAGAAGGAAGAATATTACTAATTTCACAATTGGAATAATAGACTTCCAACTCCATCTTGAAGGAAAAATCATTACAACCCAGTCATATTCAACCAGTGTCACTCCCTACTCCATGTTCCTTAGCTGAAGTAGTGACCTCTTACCTGTTACAATATTGCAAAGTCTTTAGAGTGAAAAACATAAACGAATGGACACTGTTGTGGATCATTTTGAATTGCTTGACAGCTAAATCAGGCTGGAACACATTTGGGGAACTGGCAAGCTTAGCCAAGATATTTCTTACTGAAAAATTGATACAATAAAAGCCATAAGCCATAAGCACGACATTTTCTCCAATAGGCTTCATCCCTCTTCCATCCATCTCAAGGGGAGGGGGTTATAATCATGTTTTCACAATAATATATTATAAAGTCTCCTGAAATGTATAAAGCTGACCCCCCTAAACAAAAAGAAAAAGAAAAGGAGGTGAAGGTTCTCATCATAATAATTTTCTCTCATTAATTATTTTCCTTATAAATATTTCAGAAAACTTTATGGTTTCCATTTCTTCCTAATACTGTTTGAAGGAGGTTTTCATCCTCATTACTGGTCTGAACTTTTTTTTCTTCCATTAGTTAGCTGAACCATCATCTATCTCACAGGAATTGCCTTATCCAGGGGTCTCCAACCTTGGCAACTTTAAGACTTATGGAGTTGAAGTCCACAAGTCTTAAAGTTGCTAAGGTTGGAGGCCCCTGGGGGTTCTTCTTAATCTGGGGCTTCTTCTTAATCTGAATGCTTTAAACAAAACTCCCAATAAATAAAAAGTAATTGCCATTTACAGCTTTCACCTCTTCTTGCCAGAGACATCCGTATACACATGCATCTACTGTACGAATGAAAGACTGAAGATTGGACTATCACAATGGGACAAAGCTTTCAGAAGTGATTTTGGGGTTAGAGCCATTAATTGATTATTGTAACCTGAAGCTTGCTGTGCTGTGGATAATATATTTGGCATGAAATAATTAGTTCTGTTGGTGTGTGTCTGTTTGCTTAGCAGAAGCCTGGCTGAGGCTGGGATCTGCAGAGTGCTAGGCTGAGATAAGCAGTTGTTGCTAGGATGAAGAAAGGGCTGATACATGGTGACAAAGCTGGAGACAATAAAGCTGGAGACAGACATCTCGTATTCGAGTGACATGTAAAAGAGAACAGAGCAACCATCCGGAGACAGGTCTTAAATCAAGGACCAGCAGGAGCAATTTTATACCAGAAGTCTTTGAGGGGGGTCAAGGGAATGCATTTGGAAGAACCGGAGGACCCTCCTGTGCCTAGTACATTCATGAGCATGCCTGAATTTCATGACCATAATAGTAAAGTAGGTCCTTGACTTGCAACCATGATAGAGGTCAGAATTACAGTCATAATGTCAACATTCCAACACTCCCATGTCCATTCAGCATTCAGAGACAAAGTCATCCAAATAAGAATTTATTTAGAGAATTCGAGTTGGCACATCTGGGAAAACCCGAATCTGAGAGTTCCACATAAGTTGCTGAAGTCATAAATTAAGGTACCATGTGACTGGACTCAATTTTGTGACCATTTTTATGAAAGTCATAAAGTGACTCATCGTATTTGTATAGTGAATCACAAGATCAAGAAGCAAATCATGAGATTCTTCAGAGAATCCAGCCTATTCAATCGGGGATTTTTGGTCAGAAAGTGGCAAAAAATGTGAGAAATTGGCAAAAAAATGTCACAAATTGCAGTCACCTGACTGTGGGATGCTGCAACTGGTCATAGATGTGACCGTGAGGGTGGAAGGAGGAGTGGCAGTTGTAACTTCAAAAACAGGTTGCATATAGCTTTTTAAAATTCTGTTATAACTTTGAACAGTCGTTAAGTGTCTGGCTACAAGTTGAGGACTATCTGGAGTAAGTATGAATCCAATAAAAAATTAGCCCAAGATTAAGGATTCAAAGCTGGGCCTTTTCAGGCCTACCACATCATTCTGGTTCACCTTCTCAAGAAAACAACTTGATAGCAAGAGGAATATGGAGAATCAAGAAAACTTCTCTTTTAGGCAGGAAGCTCATGAGCACATTATGGAAACTTATTTTTTTGCCCTGTTAAGATCAACAGCAAAAGGAGAGGATCCATTTTGCTTGTTTCCCTTTGAATTAAAAGGATGGCCCATGTAAAAATTAAAATCATATATAATGGTGAAAGTTGAATAATATGGTTTATTCATCCATGCAAATTTATATACATCTATATTAGAGACACTGCTATTTGAAGCTCATAAAGGTTGGTCTACAGCTGTTGAAAAATCCTGGAGAAACTGGGACCAATTTTTATTTGCCACCTGCCATCTGATCTAGAAGAAGTCAGCAGAGAGGAAGATGTGTGAAAGGTAGATGGCAGCTACTGTGTTAGGAGAATAATAAGACACTAATGAAGTAGTCTAAGTAAGATATATATTAATTAACAAGATGTGCTCAGGACAAAACAGATGGCACCTTTTCTATCTCCCATAAAGGAGGCAAAAGGAATATAATTGTAGTAATTGGCACTTGCACTTTAGGCGGTTATTTTGTTTTGTATCCCCTTGTGTCCAATGAATAATCTGCAAAGTATATATTTTAGAATGTTACAGGCACCACAAAGTGAAAGAAGTGTGACATAGTGAAAAGAACAAGTTTAGTCACATAATTTTTAATGAGTTAAAAGAGTACCCATTAGCATTTTCCGATGAAAAGAATCCAATAAAGCTAAACTTGATTAACCCAAAGGTTATATATAAACAAATTGGTTCAAAGCAATGAGAATAAAATAATATTTAAAATAGGGTTTTGATTACCCCTTGGTTTCTATTTCTCCAAGAAAGATTCACAAACTGGTTTTTCTTAACAGTTAGTAGATGGGAAAAAAGTATTCTTTTCGGCATAAAGTTTCCTTGACTTTCCTTTGCTTATATCATAGTTATAATTAAACAATACATTTGCTTTAATATTCATCTCACTTAATACATGCAGAGCTCCTATAAACCAAGATTTGTAGCCAGTTAATACATCCTACTTAAAATGCAAGCTGCTTATTATTAAGTGCAATTTATGATGATGCTAATGTGATGAGTGAACTCAGCCAAGTTTGGCAGGAAAAAAAAAAGTTAAGAACAGAGGGAAAATGCTAGGAAGATTGAACTCATGGTTTCACGATTCATTCTCTGTCACATTAAGGATAAATAGGCTCATCTAGACAAATTAAATGTGCCCTAAAACTGGAACCTCACTTAAAATAAAGGACACGAACTAATTAAACAGGTCTGGCTGCTCTATGTTACCATCTACAAAGTAGAGGCCCAAATATTATTTTGCTCTTTTCTTAATAACCTGAACAGCAATTATATGCATTAATGAAAACAAAAATCAAGTTGTTATGTACTATAGTGACTCAAGACAGTGAAATCTTTTGTAGGATTGAAAACCATACTTCACCCTTGGAATCAATAGAAGGTGATACTGTGAAAAAATAGATGGGGCTTCAGTAAAATTGATGCAACTATTACCCCCAGTGTAACTCCAACATCAGAAGATATTCTTGAGTTACACTAAAAACAGCCACTCACTGTTTACCCAGACTCCACCTGCCTTCCAGAGATTATGATATCATATTTGAGGAAGGAAGAGCAATGGCTTCATTTTAGAGCCATAAGGCCTTTGCATATGCTTTCTAAAGTCCAGTCAACCTTTCTCTATCTACAGGAGCTTGCATTTGTCAGATTTATAGCTACTGGATATAATATTGAGAAGGTCACAATATATTTGGATTGTTGCTTTCCATGGTAATTTTACAATGTGATTGTATTTTCAATATACTGTGATTATAGGCTGCATTGACATTAATTTGTTTGGCACATAAACAGCAGAACCATTTCCTCTGACATATTTGCTATAATCATAAGCAGTTACATGTTTTGGTATTTTGTATCTAGCAGTATCTTTAGAATGTTTTTGCTGAAGTCATAGGTTGATTGATCTATTTACAATGGATGTCTGGAGACTGAAAATTGAAGGAGTCAAGCTAATATTGTATGTTAATTAGAATAAGACTGGATTTTTAAAGATTGACTTCTAGATTTGTAGTTCTACTCGTGTGAGGGCAGGTAAACATTCATTCACCTATTCCAGCTCCTTTCTAATTCAGTTCTGAAAGGAGTCTAACAAGTTAAGACAGAGACCAAGCACTAACATTTTAGGAAACAGAGAGAAGCCAGAAAATGATTTATATGAAGCAACTTGTTAATCTGTCTACTTGTACACTTTGTTCTGAACGAATCTTTAAGGTGCTACAAGGCTCTTTGTTGCTCTTGCTGTAAGAGAGTAAGAAGACTACACCTTTAGGCACTAAATTTCATATAATACTTTCCAGTTCTATTCTGAGTAAGGAGTTGTTTCCCATTCTGATTTTTTAAATAAACAACACAATAGTCTTATATGATCTTTGGATATGGAAACCCTGTCTTTGTTATCCAGTTATTTGTTATTGGTTTTGTACAACTATTTCTGGTATCTTAATTCTGTTCCAACATTTTCCTACCTCCGGTGATGAAAATAAGAGCTATTTATTCCCTTCCTTTATCATATCTGTTTTCCTATTTGTCTTCAGTATGTTCAGATGTATATCCTGAGTAACTCTTCTGATTTACAAGATTCTGATCAGGTCTCACTTTCCTTAAAAGGCGCTATTATGGTCCTGAAAGGAGTGTAATATACTGACTAATGATGGAAGCAAAATCTGAAATGGTGAATTTAGGATTATAAACTTCTCTCAGGTGAAACATTGCACCCCAATTTGAGACAAGCCCAAATTCCTTCCAACTGAGTACTGAGTGATATGCATGTACTTGTGTGAGGGCATGTCCGAGCACGGATAGCACTCATAGCATTGTTGCCAGCCATCAATAGTTCTTCCTCCTTTCCCAAGAACTCATCTCAAACTCATTTGGGAAAAAAACAGTACTGAAAAAAGCCAGATGTCTGTTCTCACTTTACCTCTTTCTGGCATCTAAAATGCTGCAATAGCATCAACATTTTACAGGATTTCTTCTTTTGAGATGCTCCCACTCTAATATTCTAAGTGCTAGAAATAAGGAAAGAGAAACTTCAATCCTTTGCCAAATTAAATTGGCTCCCTGGAGCTTTTTATCCCCATGCTAGTTTTCTCTAATTTTTAGTCCAGAATCAGTCTTCTGTCATAATTTCACATTTCAGATTAAAGGCATTTTTCTTACTCAAACTGACAGGATTTTATTTTAATAACGTGTATATAATCTATGCTATTTTTCAGCATCTCTTCAGGGCATCTAGGCCAGGTGAGGTGCTTCTGTATATAACCACAAGCAATGACACATCAAAAGATATGGCTATGACACCTCCTCTCTAGTCCATCACTTCTCTTCCAGCTTTGCCTTTGCAGTTATAAGCAAATTTCAGTATCATTTTCCTTCTCCCCCACATTTCAAAATCAAATTTGATTTAAATCGTTCCAAATGCCTAGAGACTTTTTGTCAATTTCTGTAGCTTTGATTTGCAAGATCGTACCAGCATGTCTTTTCAATCAAATTTTCAAATTTTTGAAGGACCACAGGCCACTCAAATAAAATGAGGAAGAGATGGCTAGAACTCTCTGTGCAAGTCCTCAGTATTAATTCCAGAAAATATTAAACAATGCAAACATCATTAACAGTGTCAAGGTAGACTCAAAAAGCTTCACTCTTCTTTGTTACAGCATCCTGATTTGTGCATGATTCCCATTAGCCAAAGATGTTGACCAAAAAAGATAGAACATCACTGAGGAAGTAGTAGACAAGAAGGGGGGAGAAGCTGCAATAAAATTAACACAAGTTGGCATAATGCTGCTTCAGAACCAGAATGGAGTTCATTCTTTTCGCTGGCAATGAGTAGTGCTTTAAGTTGCTAGCAAGGAAATAACCATAGAAGATTACATGAGAACTTCCTGTTGTGCTACTAGCTAGTTTGAGACAAGGAGTCTTAGGAATTCAGGAGAGATCGCCAAATCTCCTTCCTTGTTGCAATTTCTACTGAATGTTCAGAAAAACATTTTAGTTATTTGCATAATTATACAGAGTGCTGCAAACAATGAAATAGAAGCAAACCAGCTTATCCTACATTAATATGCAGATGGCTATTAATATTGTACCATATTTCCATATTACTAAAGATGGAATAGCTTAATGGCTTTATGGGCTTTCTGCAAAACTGGTCATTAGTGAGAAAAAGGTTTTACATTGGAAAGAAAAGCTTTCCATTAATAGAGTTTCAGTGGAGGACCAACAATTATGAGTTGGTCGTATGTTTACTAATGAACACAAAGCTCTGAGCAAAGAGAAGGTCTTTATCCCTGTCATAGAAAAACTAAAAGACTAGGATGGCCATAGATCTTTTTTGGGACACATTTGCACATAATAAAATGTACATAAGTAAAATCCAAACCAACCATTTCTTTGCTGGAACAAAATTAAGATCAAAAGTGAATAATATTTTATTTGCAACACGATAGTGGCTACTTCTTTTTTTCTTTTTTTCTTTGAAAGGCTTATATTAGAAGACTTTATTGCAGCCTTTGCCAAACTGGCAATCTTCAGATGTTACAACTGCCACTCTCCAAACTCAGTTTCTATGATAAGAATTCTGGGGGTTGCATTATTAATATATCCAGAGGGCATCAGGTAGGGGAAGGCTGTTTTCTTCCGAAGGATATACCTCCAACTCTACATAAAGAGAAATCTCAATCTCCTTTAGTTTCAAAAGGAGAAGACTAAACAGTAGCAATAAGACCACTCAGGCAAACTCTCCTTAACAATCTTGCTTTCAACAAAAGATGCTGAAGTGACTTATCATTATTACCTATTCCTTCTGATTCTTTCAGTCACAGCAATTAGCTACACGAGTTTTGTTACAGGGATGTGCAGCTCAAGCTGGATAATAGTGAGATGTAATATGTTAACATGTCTAAAATAAGGCAGTAAAATAATGAGCTTAGCCATTAAGAAGTGGCAGCATTCTCCTTTCCCTTGCCTTTTTTACAATAAATTCTTTGAGCAGATCCATCTAGGAACCAAGACGTTTCAGAATGGAAGCAAAACAGAAGCAAACATTGACTGGAAATTGCTTTGAATTCAAACAGCAGCATAAGAAACTGTAGACTTAGGTCTTAAATACTGAAGTGCTTTGATGACATACGGAATGGAAGTAAGTAAAGAGGCTGCCAATTGGTTTTCTGTGCCTAGTACTTTATTTCTATTCAGGCCATCCATCCCTGAGGACAGATGCATATACTAAACTAACTAAAGATGACAAGTTGTTAGAAATCTAACAACCACTGCTTTACGGCCCCATAGGAGTTGTAGTCTTTTCATCCCCTTTTTGCTTTGGTCTGAACATGAATGAGTATTACATCTCCCACCAGGCTTTTCCTTCTCATCATACATATAGAACAAAAACAAAGGGAAAAGACACTCAGCTTTCTAACCTCCTCATTAGACTTTTGCAGAGATGAGAACAATCTGAGTTGTTTGCCTTTAGGTTTCTCCCATCTACAAGGTCAGGTTTTTTTCCCAAAGTCTCAGCACCTTATAACATAAAACTGTTGTTTGAGTTGCCCAAGAATGTCTATGGTAGACCTTCTTTCTTCCAGTTTAGAGCAAACTATTGCTTGTCATTATAAGGGGCACCAAGTGGTTTATGCTTGTTCCTCTGCAACAGGTCTATAGACCAAAGTTTGACCATGCTTCCAATCTTAGAGGCTACAGCAAATCAGAATGGTAAACAATGATTTATAGTAATCTGGAAGTCCCACAGAGTGCTACATTCGTCTTACACTTGACCTTCACATTTTGATACTGCTTTAAGCACTAATGAAACACACAATTTAACAGGCCATTAAGAGAAAGGGGGATCTTTGAAACTTGAATATCTGTAAAATCCACAAATGATGTAAATTATGTCATATACCTCCATTTATGTTATTTCAATACCAAACATAATTAATTCAAATGTTACTTGAAGCAAAAATTTATGTGAGTTGTGCGAACTATTTGAGATTTATCCAAGATAAAAATCTGGTCCACTGTACTTTTAAGTTTTCTAGACTAGGGTATTATATATTATATGTGTATTGTATGTCATAGGTAGATTTAGACAACTAAATATAATTGAGAAATAAGAAAGATATAATAGTTTACTTGGTCTTCAGGTTATTTTTAAAATATACAGATACAGAAATACACATTCAGATTTTTTTTTTACAAGAGAAAATAACTGAAGTCACCTGATTCTCTTTTTTCCGTTGTAGTATTAACAAAGCATAATCCTTGGGTCACAAACATTGTTTAAAGGTTACCCCAAATTCTGCATCTTATGCCAAAACATAGCCATAGCCAACAATTTTGTAACATCATTCCCACCTAAAACAAACAACAAATAAGCAATAAAATTAAAATGGAAACATATTACCAACAATTAAATAATAAGGTCATGCAGAAACGCTAAACTGCTAAAAAATCTGGGAAATATGCAACTAATATAATGAAAATTAATATGAAGAAAAAGCTGTAAGCCTAACAGTATACTTCTAAAAGTACTGGAAGAAACCGTGGTGAGGTATTTTTTAAATAAATCCCTCCCCCCATTCAAATAATAAAATAAAACCTGTCAGTTACAGGGAGCACAAAAAACGCTATATGACGGGTCCGCTTCTATCTTATGTAATATGAAAAATGTAATTGCATATACTTAATTTCTGTAGGCCTTCTTTCCCATACAGTACAATGTTTTCAGGAGCAACTCTCTAGACAGAAGAATACAGCTTATTACACATGCAAATATATGTGTGAATTTTCTGAAAGAGGGTGGGAAGATTTGCAGCTGAGCAGGTTAATGATAAAAGCTCTAGCATTATTTTTTTGTTCAACCAAGCCATGCAGCTGAATATCCTGGAAAGCTTGAAGGACAGCAAGGAGCAGGAGAGATTAAAAAGAACAAAGCCATTTTGGCTTCTTAAAATATTTCTACCAGCCTGATAGCAGCAGTGGCAGCAAAGGCCACTGGCAGAGTGTGGGAGTCTGGAATCCATGTCTCCTTCATCCCATCCTGCTCCCAGCTGATACCATGAAGCATTCAGGAAAAGAGATATTGGGCAGATAGCAAACTATACCAGGAAGAAGGGAGAACTGGATATCCAGACTGAAAAATATCCTGCTGTGATGGAGAGGTAGAAAAAAGAACAACACTTGTGCAAAACAGATTTTTTTAAATGTGGAAGCTGAAAATCTTGCACCCCTTCGTTTTCTTTCTTTTTTCTCTCTCTCTCTTTGATTTCTCAAGAAGCAGCTAAGTACTTTGAAAAGACTCTTCGTCATGAACCTTGGTGCAGATGGCTTCTGATCCCATTCGGAGGCACTGTTGTTTTTAATACAGCTGTCACTTAGACTCTCTTTGCTGATTTAACAGAAAAAAGGGGAATGCTAATCTATTTCTGCCTAAGGGAGCACACTGCCAGTAACAGCCACCCACTGGGGATGTGGGACTGTTTCAGATATCCTGCTGTCTTTGAGAGAGCCCGGCCCTTTAAACTGCTTTCACGCCACATTTACACCCTGCCTAGCAGAAGCGGGGGAAGAAGAATCTAGGGCTGTCTGACTGAGGCCCAGCGCTACCAGAAATAGGAAGAGGGTTGCTCCTATTTTTTACCCTGCCTCCTCTCTCTGTGACAACAGAAAAGAACAGCAAGGTTCACCCAATGCAAATGTGACTGGCGAGGAAAATGAATAACCTTCAACTGTTCCTTGGTGATCTCAAAAAGATAATAGGCCCATATTTGAATGCTGAACAGACTTGGATTCTGTTATAGAGACTCTGTAAGCCTCCCTTAGAAGCAAAGTGATTACAGCATCTTGAGCAGCATCATTATATCAGCTCTTTCCTTGCATTTTCTTCTCATTGTTTCATTCTGAGCCACATCATAGCTCACAACTGATGATTCTTTAGCTTTTGCTTTAATGCTTTATATTACCTCAACATTCTAATATTCATAGAAGGGCTGACATCACCTATTTACAGTAATCAGCAGTTTAATATGAGTCCCATAACATTTGGGGTATACAACTGGGCTTTATGCTGCAATATTTTATTACAGCACACTTTTTAGGAGTGCTGGAGGAATCATCTCGCTCTCTTTCTGAAAGAGCTGGACACAACCCTCAGCAATAAAAATGGCCCCCAGCTGAGACAGCTGTAAATACATCCTTGAAGGTTTACTCTAAACACTGGGGAAGCAAATGGTCTGCCTTCACTTTCCTTTTGTCAAAGCCTGGAACAAAGTTTGGTCCCCTGGAAAAGTCAGTATCTTTTAAGAATAAGGGATAAAGAGAAGAAGAATAATGAAAATAAGTTCTGGTATTTTATATAACTTTCCCTCAGATTTTATTCATATTGTCTTGCTTTGTAGATAATATTTAATCAATATTTTAAAACCAGACTTTGTAGAATTCAAAGGCACAGCTAAACCAGCATGGTTTGTTGAACAAGGGGCAATGGTCTGGTTTATACATTGTGCTAAGCTCAAAGTAGACATACTTTCACTATGGCTTAGCATGATATGAAAACTAAACTATGATTCTGACAAACTTGACAAATCCATGACAAATCCAAAATAATACAAACAAAACCTAGCTCTAACCAAAATCAATGTGCTTCGTTTCTTCTCAATGTATCCTAACCGTTTAAGCCAATTACTAGAAATGATAACAGCACCACACATCCCTTAAAAGTTCTATTATGGGCCCTTGATTAAGATCAATGAAACTTACTAAAATAATAGTAGAATTTATGAAATGATTGTACCAGAAATTCTTTAGATACTGACCATGGAAAGGAAAATAGATCCCTTTGGACTCAGATCTCAGTAGGAACAAGTGTCATAATGATATTAATTATCATAGCCAAGGACTAGTACGTACACAAAACAATTATCCACACTGGTTGAGAATTCTGGGATCTGCAATTTGGAATTCTGAATTCTGTATTTGGAAGGTGTCAGATTGGGAAGTTGATTTAAACCCACACATCTCATGAAGTTAGAAGATGTTAAGAACATATCTATTTCTAAAGAATGAAAGAAGTTATGCAGATAAAATATGTTTATCTAATGATTATGCACAGAGTTTGAGCCAGACATAAACCTGAAAGAGAACAGAGCAGTTTCTTTAGACATTTTAATTAACAGTGAGAAAAAAAAAAGCACTGAGCATTTTGCCAGGTGTTTTGAAGGGAACTGAAAGTTAGTTTAAGTGTGGCAGAAGCAACAGTAACTTCAGCATGAGAAAAGTGCTACAGTTTAAATGTGCATAATTACCATCCGTTCCGCTACTAGGCACGTACAATGGAAGTAAAGGAGTGAGTGACAGTTGCCTGGAATTAAGAGACAGAGAAAAGAAAAGCCAACTGGTTCCAGCTCCCTCCCCTTCCATAATCAAAAGTCACTAAGTATAGGAAGAGGAATGCATTGTGCAACCCTCAGACCATCTTCACAGTGAATTTACTACCTGACAATCAAAAAATAAAAGCATTAGAACTGATAGACTGTAGTCCCTCCTCCCCACTGCCACAAAAAGGCGGATGGAATGGGGAAAAAAATAATCCTAGCTTCAGATCCTCTAACAAGTTAATTCAGCTGGGAGACTTTTCTAGGTTTCTGTTAACCCAACCCTTGAAAGAAACAGTACTTTAATATGTGTGCTCACAAAAGTGGTTGTAAAAGTCAGGACAATGATCAGATGACACCAGAGTTACAAAAAGCTCTAAGACTATTCTAATGCACTACTGGAAAGTAATCTTAAGTGAGACACAGAACAGTTTCTGCATGTGCTGGTGAGCAAGGTGCATCCATGTATGTCAGGAACTGCAGGTCTTTGGGAAGTGCACATAGGGAAAACCTCCAAAGACAGGACTACACATTTCACCTTGCACTGTGTGGTTTTTGATATCATGGGTTACTCTCTTGAATAAGCCATGATTGGCTGGGTACATATGTCTAAGCTATAAATGATGAATGTCTCTGTTCAGAGAAGATGTTATAGCAATAGCAATAGCACTGTATTTATATACCGCCTATCAGGGCTTGCAACCCTCTCTAAGCGGTTTACAA
>JANHJO010000691.1:102215-116371 GCA_032468235.1 Pseudoxyrhopus heterurus
GAAAGCAGGAAGACAAGGGAAGGGAAGGCAAAAGAAAAGGAGAGGAGGAAGAGCGAAAGGAAGGGAAGTGAAGGAAAGGAGGAAGGGAAGAAGGAAGGGAAGGCGAAAGGAAATGAGGAACACAAGGGAAGGGAAAGGAAGTGAAGGAAAAGAATGGAAAACCATCACACATACAGCTACTAACAGTGTCAGCCCCGACTATACCCGGGCAACGCTGGGTCATCAGCTAGTCTAATCTAAAACTCCCTTTTTTCAGGGCTGATGTCAAACTGAACAGTCACTAAATGAACTGTTGTGACTCAAGGACTATCTGTAGTCTGTTTTTTACAACTTCCTTTATCAAATTATCAATTTAGGGTTCATATACTGTAGTGCAATCTTGCACAATTTAATGTGTTCCAGATGAAGGATGAGGGAAGCTGATACTGCAGTGACCATTTGTTTAGTATTTTCAATTTTCCCAAGGAAATGATTGAGAATTGATGGTTTGGTTGACAGCCATCCAAACTATTTGACCTAACTATTCAGAATATTGTAAGGAGAGGAATGCTGATGTGGTTTTTCTGAACCACATCTGTTTTAAAACAATGATTATGAAGTCTAAAGTGATATGTGAACACAGACTCTTTCATAACTATAATCTGACTTATTCCTTCTATAAAACACAGTTTCTGTGCAGTCTACCATTTCTGGTCAATTAAAAAGCACTTTTGAAATATCAGCTAAACTATTTGGAAACAATGTGACCATACATACTTGTTACATTTCTTAGTCTGTTCTTAATAATACTTTCCAAAAATATTGTTAAGGTTTTTAAAGTAAACATTTAAATATTGATTTAAAAAAATCCACACACTGCATTTTTAAAGAGCAAGAGATTAAAAACCCTTGGAAGAATTATTAAAGAAAATGTTGGGTTACATAAAAACATCCTGTTCAGGATTCATTCATTATAACAAGTTAATTTACTTTGGCTCAGAATATTCCTTAGAAATCCACCTGAAAACACAATGCAAATAGAGGCTGGGACCATAAGGCACGCCAGACTGAGTCAATGTTTCATTTATTATTGTTTTCTAAGGTACGTTTTTGGTACAGTCTTAGGACGTGAATTATTCTGACACTGGAGATTGCCACCAAGGCTAATTTATCCATTTCTGAAGCCGGAAGGAGAAACATAGTATTCTTTAGCATTTTTACAAGTGCCAAAACAATCACTATAAGGAAGAGAAAAGCCAATTGTGTGCTGCTGTATCAGGGAAGCAGTAGTTCTGGGCACGATGTATTTTTGACAGCCAGTCTTTCATATAATATTATTATTATTGCCTGCTTTTTCATACAGTATAAAAAATGTGATACAGGAATCATATGTATCAGAAAGGTGACATTACCTATAATTAGGGTCACAATATAAATTAATACACCTTTCTCTCATCTTGATTATCACAACAATTTATGATGAAGATTAAATTGGATTTTACCAAAGCAAACTGCTGGAATTTTAAATAGGATGTTTTTTGGGAGAGCAAGAAAAAAAAATGCAATAGCAATCAACATGAAAAAAACATTGTGGTAGAAGCTGGTGGGAGTGATGGCTCAGCAGTTAAAGATGCTGAGCTAGTCAGTTGGAAAGCTGACAGCCCGGGTTCGAGAGCTGAGTACCAGAATACGAGTAGATAAATAGGTACCACTTCGGTGGAAAGGTAACAGCATTCCATGTGCCTTTGGTATATGTCATGCTAGCCACATGACCATTGTCTTTGGACAATGCTGGCTCCCTTGGCCAAGAAACGGAGATGAGCACCGTGCCCTAGAGTCAGACATGATTGGACAGGGGAAATCTTTACCTTTACCTTTTTACAAGCTCATGGTTTGGTGAGCTGGCTAAACCCTCAAACACATATTTTAAAAAAAAAATAACAACAAGAACAACCTATTACTTATGCTATTTTCCGTCCATGAAAACTCTAAAAACAGCACAACATTTTATTGAAGTGCTGGGCCATGGGTTGCATTTTGAATACTTTGTTATCCATGGAAGCTCCCAAACAATGCTTGCGAATCACACACCCTGCTTCTGCTGTCCTCTTTTTTGGAGACAGTTGTGTCTAGCTCTGCCTCGGCTTATACAGTGAGCCTCCCTCTTGGTATGCCCACATAAAACCTCCCTGCTATGTGAACTGCAACAAACTGTTGTTGTAAATCAGGGACTATTTGTGCTACAGCTGTTTGTTTAATGATGGTTCAAACCTACAACTGTCTTGAGTAAATGAAAAATGACTTACAACCTGGACTCATGACTCATGTACTCATGACCATCGCATTACCCCTGCAGTCACATGGTCACAATTCAGATACCTGGCCACCAGTTCACATTTAAGACTTGATTGCAGCATCTTGCAGTCACATGTTCATGATTTCTGACTTTTGTTTTGTTGCTGATTTCCAAATTAATGAATGACTATATCACGTCTATGGAGATTCTCAGTCATCCAGGTCATGGTTGCCCCAAAGATGCTTTTTCAAGAGGCAACTGGACTTTCTGGGTTTTTTTTTGAAGATGTTTTGCTTCTCATCCAAGAAGCTATACCCTAATCAGAAAGTCCAGTTGCCTCTTGAAAAAGCACCTTTGGGATGACCCCATCATGTTTCATTGTGATCATTGTTTTTGATCTGATCTCTTGCTAAACTGATACACTCTCAATCTTTCTGAAGATTTCTTCATTATCCCAAGCAAATTTGCAAGATACTTTGGGTATATCAGAACTTAAAAAGCAATCCACCCCAGAAAAATATTAACAACTTTGGAAAACAGTATCATAGTACTTGATCCTAGAGAATTACTTTGGATTGGTTTTAGGCTAAATTTGTTTGTCATAGTACCCAATGAAATCGATTATTCATTTACTTTTCGCATTAATTTCAAAGCCATTTAAGTTTGATGGACATGATCTAGATGTACTCCTTTTACTTTAATAAGAAACACATGAAACAGTTTTTGATCCTTTCTTAACACATTCATGGATACCAAGATTGATTATTTATGTTGTCAAACAAAAATAAACTCATTCTGCACTGGCTTGCCTATGTCATTCACAGGAGCTACCTGCAAGCAATAAAAAATACATCTGTTCATGAAGGAAGCCAACAACTGAATACAATTTTAAACAATAAGGCTACAGGTGATAAGGACAGATATTATAGAAAAATACTAGTCTTGGAATCATTGCATTATTTGTTATCTGGAGGAAGAATATGGCTCTGTGTAGAGCAGATATGCTATCAGTGCTTCTAGTTTTTTATGTAAATGCCATGTACAACAATAAAGTTGATAATGTATGTATTTAAATGAAGAACAGAAAATACATTTTATTTTTACCCCATTATTTCTTTTGCAATCCAAATCTGCAAGAGAAATCAACGTGCAATGATACAAAAGAGCGTTTTTGTTCTATGAACAGAATGAAGTCATACTTTAGGCAGACGTATGCAATAGTTTTCAGTAATTCAAAATTGGATTTCTATCATCAGTAATGGAGCCAAGTTCCACGGTACTGTTTTTTGTTAAGCAAAAACCAAATGTAGTAGTTCACAGCAATTTGGGTTTCTTTGGGAAAAAGGGAGTGGGGGTGGAGATACTTGCATGCAGCTCAAATCAACTACTTTGCAAAGGATACGGGAACTTTTTTGAAGGCCCTTATCATTCAGGAGCATCCACAAAATTCAAGGTGGCAGCCACAATTACATAGCTGATAGTCCACCACTTTTTAAACACATGAAAAGCATGGGCAAGTGCCTTCTTGACTTTGTCCCCAGTACGGATGTCACTGCTCTCATGAACTATTTGTCCGAAGGGCACTGAATGTTTGGCTGTTTTCAGTGTTGATAAAAACTTAATGATTTATAAAAAAAATTCTTGTTCTGCATTTTCAATTTATTTTATTTTAAACGATAGGACAATGAAAAGTTGATTTGGATTGGGATTACCCTGCACCTAGCCCTCTCCTACAGATAGAGAATTAAAAAAAAAACTTCACCTGGCAAAAATTGAGGCTTTTAAAAAAAAATTCCTAACATTATGTGCCTATGTGAATTTTGCCCTATTACTGAAAATAGTGAGGCAACCTTTGGGTAGGTATAAAGTATGTAGGATTATACTATAAATGACACAACGAATCTCCATGCCAAGTACTGAGATCACAGTGAGAGAACCTGATTTATAACTAGGTGTATGAAACCGAATAGGTAATATAATGGGTATTATTAATAATAAGAATCCTCTGCTTCTCCCCATTAAGACACTGATAAATTCTTATCTGAGCAGCATTTAATACTACTGACTGCTAGAAATCCATCCATTCCCACAACCTTAGCTATAGCAAGAGCCAACATTGACTTTTTCCAAACCACATTTGGCTGCTGCCAAATCAATCCTTGCAATAAACACAGGGCTGCAGTCACCTCTCAAAAAGGAAGAAATAGACAGAACTAGAATGGCCCAAGAAATAGCTGTGGAATGAACTGCTCTTCATAACATATGGCAATGCATGACATAACATAACGTATGTTATATGCCAAACCACGATTAGTGTGCCAGTGGGACATTATTTGGCATTGCCATATGTTATGAAGAGCAGCTCATTCCACAACTATTTCTTGGGCCATTCAAGTTCTGTCTATTTCTTCCTTTTTGAGAGGTGACTGCAGCCCTGTGTTTACTGCAAGGATTGATGTGACCATGGGGATGCTGCAGCACTCATGTGAAAAATGATTATAAGTCACTTTTTTTTGTGCCGTTGTAACTTTGAATAAGGTTGTAAGTCGAGGAGTACTTGTACAATACATATATTCTGTTATCAATCAATTCCACAGCCAGACTTTATTTTTATTCCCCCTCAGTTTGTGGGATTTGGCACCAAAAATATTCCTTCAGTTCACCTTAGCAAGAATGACCTACAGACTTGAAACATGGTAGTGGAAAAGGAGTCAACAAGACTTGGTTAGTCATCTTTTTACTTGCTGCAAGTGGTGAAAATTCCTTCTGAACAACTGGCTTGCCAGATTAATTTTAAATTAAAGTCAAACACAGCTCAGAGGTATTTGGGAAAAAAATCAGATGTTTCTGTCAGTCTTTCATAATTCCATGTTCCAAATAGCCCTCATTGACCTATTGAAATAGATCTTCCTTAATTCAGTAAAAAAAATCTGAAAAAAAATCAGTATGAGCTTGCCTATGTTTTGTTACCGACTAGGTAACATCAGCAGGGCACTGAAGATGTTACCTTGTTGGGTAATGAAACATCTGCTAGCAAACCATTAAGCTCAGACAGCACCAGGAGTTCAACCATAGTTCAACTGTGAGCTACACATATTCTCTTTTAAAAGAATCAGTGTCTTCCATTTGTCACTGTGTTGATCAACTCTATTCCTATTTGAATGACCAAGGTAAGTTTTAAAAAACATGCATTTAAATAATTCACATCTTGTCATGTCTACTGATGCTTATGCCAGGGCCTATTATTTCCTTTTTTCAATAGGGATACAAAATTGTTTTTGTCAATTTTCTTAAAAAAAATTGCTAATGTATAATGCAAACTGTATTATAGACTAAAAGTACCCAGTAGATTCCTAAAACCTTTATAAACCTATATCTTTAAAATATTTTCTTCCAATCAGACTCTTTCTAGTGCCTCTACAGAAATGGTTTTACAATTTGAGCCATCATTTTGCATAAAACCTATTAGTTTGGCTTTGGTAATTGTTTTGGCTCCACTGTGAAGCTCTCCTTAGACTATATAAGAAAATTATAGATGATTAGCAATTTAGTGCCATTCAGTAGAAGAGGCAATAAATCTTACCATATTCAAAATATATGGCATAACATTTGGGTTGTGTTATGATTCCAAAATGATTATGATGCTGAACATGTAAGGATTTTCCAGCAGTGCAGAATCTAGGGCAATGGTAGTTGCTTGATTTCTAACAACTCAGATGTTTCCACTAGTGTGCCACTTAAAAGGATTAGCTAAGAGAAAAACTCTATTTGGCACATTGAAAAAACCAGCCCAAACATTCTATTAAAATTCGTTGCTCATGAATCCAGATCTATTAACAGCAGCATTATGGGTAGTAAAGAAAGGAAAGTCAGTCATTCTCCTTTTAAAAATATGTAATTATTCAGTAATCCATAAACAAGCAGGTTCCTTTCTTATTCATATCTTTAATGTCTATATTGCTCTTCATGCTGCTATGAGCCTCCTTGAAAGTACTTCTTAATATAGTAAACACTGATTTGATAAAATCATAAATTCAATTTTGACAAATTTGCTTGGATTATGAGCATCTGGAAATCAGTATTAGGGAAAGGAAGATATAATCTGAGGGCGACAAAATATGTTACAAGAAATTGTGAATGGAAAAATGCAATGGATAGTGTCTTCATTCTATGGGAAATGATCACAAGGACAAAAAGGATGCACATTTATAACCAGAAGGTTGAATGATCATATGAAGAATCATGAATTACTTCGGTGAAAGTGAAGGATATAGGATACTTATGAGAAACCTATCTGCTGAACTGATACAGACTAATGAGGGCAACATCAGTTATGAATAAATGAATTGATTATTTGAAAATTATACCATTTATCATGTTCAGGAATCAATTTAGAAGGGAGAATATAATCTATTAAAAATTCACAGGTAGCAGGAGGAAATAACTCAATCTTTCTGGGTTTTTAACAGTTATAATACATCTTCAGGTATCTTTTTCCATTAAAAAACATTAAGTACTGTACAAAAATTAAAGCAATCCTGCTTGCTGTTTAGAATTTACTATCTGGTGCAACTGGCCATGTGAAATCTATGCCACAAGAAATCAATGGTGGTGGTGGGTGGGTCTTTTCTATTAGTTTATGCAATCCCCCTCTTTAAAAGTCCCTTCTGAAAGCTGTGCCACATCACCATAGCAAACAAGTTGGAGAGGAAAAGAAAAGACAAGTGGTGTTGCAAGGAATTGTGGTGGGTAATGTATAGACAGTGGAGGCAATGAGAAGATCTCTGATCAAAGATTAAAATATGCATTCAAGAAAAGTGCGTTTGTGTATGGATACAGATAATGGCACATCATAAAAAGAAAATGGGGACTGCCTTATGTCTATTGCTTGAGAATAGCAGCAAAAATTTAACAGGCTCATCCTCATCCCCTTTGGCATTCATACTATGTCAAGAGTGATTCTTCTAGATTTCTGAGAAATCCATTGGATGGGTTGAAGTGCTATATGTCACATTACTATCTCAATCCTGGGAAATATCAACACAATCTTCCAATCAGATTTTATATGCATATTCTTCCAGAAACTCAAAATCATCATAGTTTTGAATGCTAACCAAAATGACATCTTCTTTTCAATGTAACTGATAATCTATCTATCTGGGTAGCTGGATTCTTGCAGCAAACTGAACATGAATTTTACATACACTGTGGACAAAAAAATGTCTTTTTGCTGTTACAAAAAGTTCTGTTCTACTAAGGTTTTCATTGCTGCCAAGTAACCCTGTAAAGATTATTGTGTTTCATACATATTGGCAGACAATCATTCAGATTTAAACCATCAAAAGAATTAGAAAACAATTTAGGAGTAATATTTCAGTATCATCCTTGTAATTGATAGTTTATTAAAAAAATATTTGCAGTTGTAATGAGATTATGAGACTGTTGAAACCAGCCTTTTTATAAAAGGGTGACAAATGGCACTGAAAATGATCACAATGTGCAAATTAATGTTTGTTAACACATTTCTGATCAAAGTTCACAATTAAAATCAGGAGCTGCATCTTACAATTTCCCCCCCAAACAATTCTTGTGATTTCTACAATGAATGATAGTACATCTTTAGCGTAGTATTTCTGTGGGAGACATATTGCATTTCCCTATTTAATCTCTTAATTAACGATTCCTACAGCAAAATGTCATTCCTTAAAAATCACATTTGCCTTTAGATGTCACCACTGAAGACGAAAACAACTGTCTCCACACATTTCTGCAGCAATTTATTTTTTTACATCAAAATGTGACCATTTCACTGTTTGTTCAGTTGCTTCTGATTCATTGTGACCCAGTAGACAACACTTCACTTCACTAGGATTGTCAATCAGAAACTGCTTTCTTGAGTCCTTGTAAGTTCATCCTTATTTCATGATTGAAAATATCTAGCACCTTCTCCTTCTGTCAGCTCTTTTTCACCTATCTTCAGATTTTCCAAGCGTTAGTATCTTTTCAGGACTCTTCCTTTTACATTAAATGTGCCAAATATTTATTCTTTAGCTTTGTTGAGAATGCTCCCAGCGAGCAGTTTGCTCTTACTTCATCTAGTAGTGAATAATTTTTCTCAGATATTTTCCAGCATCACGATTCAAGGGCACCTTTATTTTTGTTCAGCCTTTCTAATGTACCTTAACTTAAATACGCAAATGTATGTTATGCCTGGGAGAACCATAATCTTCGCAATATGTAACTTTGTTGGCAGTATGATGTCTCTGCACTTTCAAAGTAACAGGTATCTCTTTATTTCACAGCTCCATCCCTGTGAATTTCTGACCTAGGAAGTTAACTCTGTCAGTATTTCAACTTCTTTCTCCACTTTGTGCTGGTGTTGCCTACTGAGATATAATAATCATTTATATACATTATGTATTGTACACTGCCAGATCCCCACTCTGTGGGAGATAGATGGTTAAGAAATATGAAATATAAATAAAATAAATAAACAAACATATGTACAGTATGTGTATATCTTAATACTAGGCATTAAACATGTTTTTATTATTTCTTCTTTCACCTTCAAGAAATGAGTCCCAAGTCTTTCTCATTCAAGCAATCAAAATAGTATCAGCAGAAGCATATCTGAGGCTGTTGATATTCATCCCAGCAATTTAAATTTCCACTGTATGGGGACCAATTCTTTACACTCTAAAAAAATTCCAAATGGAGCCCACTGGAAATACATAGTGAATCACTAGGAGCACATTGAAGAACTTACGTAACAGAAATAATTAAAATACTTTAGAGAAACATAAAACTATCTTAGTTGAATTATAACAATTCATTCGGATACAACCATAGGAAATATGGCAGAAATAGCTTGCTGATCCTGGCAGTGAGAGGTGTATCCGTCAAATCTTCATTTATTCATCATATCACATCACAAATTTAATACTAATCCTAGTCTGAATTGATGGGCAAAATGTCAGAGCTGTTAGAAACCATTTATGGATTTAGTTTCCAATCTTTGGTTACACATGAGAAAAAAGGGGCATTGCCAGGTTGAAGAAGAAAAAATAAATTTGGGAAAGAGAACAATTTTAGGGCAGTTTGTGAAACTTTTCACTGACATTTTAGAAGTAGTTCCTTTCTATGCACCCATCCAGAATGGAAACAGAATCCTATGAGGTTATTCAATTATAGGAAAGAATTTCAAGAAAAGAGTAATTTTGCTTTGTCTTTGCAAACAAGAGAGTAAAACTTTTATTTTTTTTTAATTTTAGGTGGCAGCAAGCTGGTGTTTTTATTTCACTGGAACTTAATAAATTATATTTTAGTAAAATGATGGTTTCTATGCAAGGTATAGTTTGCCTGTAAAGCAGAATCTAGAAACATGGTTTGATCCTTGTCTGTGTTGTGAGCAAAGTCTAGTTGTCTGGATTCAAAATAAATAGCAAGCTACATTCTTGGAAAGGAGGATTCTGAATCTTCGTATGTTATGACTTTAAGGAAGAAGCTTGTAAGCTAAAATCTGTGTTCATAACAACCATTGTTAGCCATTGCACAGTACAAATCCACTCATACTGAGATGTAATTGCTTCCAAGAGAATATGTAGTAATACACATCCTTCCAAGCAATTTTTTTTAAAAATTAAAAACCAGTTTAGTTTCAACATACAGTTTTGATAAAGACTGTCACATTTAACAGAGCAATCAGTTTATATTAATTTATAATTTATTTATTTTTTTCTAAATTATATATTGTTAAAGGTACTTAATATATCATTGTTCTGTTCATTTGTTCAATATTATGACTGAACTGGAAAGGCAACTAGAAAAGCTCACTGAAATTATTGCCAGTGGAAGTTTGAATCACTTGCATTTTATTGCACTGTACTGTAGCAAAGGGGTCCCAACCTGTGGGCTGTGGCCCAGTAGTGGGCTATGAGGGATTTGCGGCCGTGGAAATGTCCGGCGAGACTGCGCACATGTGCATACCCACTTGCACGAGTAGCGGGGAGAGCATTCACTCCATTTGCTGAGTGGCAGGTACATGTGCACATTATTCACACAAATGGAGCTGTGGACACATGTGCACGCATGCTGGCTGCTTGCGTAGCACCATCTCCTCCCCGGCCTGTCTGCAAAACCAGAAACTTTGGAAAACTCTGCTGTAACTCTACGTAAGACATTTTTACAATTTCAGGTTAAAATATGGAACTAAGGAGGACTCCCACCATTTCATAGAGAAATTCACTCTTTATAAATGGCCACAGAAGGAATAAAACCCCACATGAACATTGAAAACAGCTATTCAGAATAGAAAGGGAGTGAGACAAAGATGCATATTGTTCTCATATCTCGTTAATGTATACAGTGAATATATTATAAAAATAACAAGATTAGAAAAGATGACAGTTGTAATCAAAATAAGGGGCTGGAATACTAATAGTTGAGATATGCAATTGACACCACTTTCTTTAGTTGAAAGTAACAATGAGCTAAAAGAATTCATGTGCAGAATAAAAATGGAAAGTGGAAAGTAAAGATTAATGTTAAATGTTAAGAAGACAAAGGTAATGTAATTCTGTTTTCTTAATGAAAGTTCACAGTGAAGAAGTAAAAACTGCTGTTTTTTTTCTTGGGGATCAGCCATAGATAAAGACAGATAATATGCTCAAGAAGTAAACAGATTAATCCTAGAGAGGAAGGTAATGATAGATCAAAATATTTCTACAGAACAGTTAAAAGACTGTTCTTTTCAGTGATAATATACAGTTGTAAATTTGAACTATAAGAAACAGTTACAGGAGAGAGCTGAATTACAAAGACTAACCAAAAGAAGATTACTAAGAGTACCATGGTTTACGAGAAGAACCAAACGGTTGATCCTGCATAGTATTCTTGGGTCAACAGCAACTTACACATTTTGGGCATGCGTTGTAAGTGGATAATGAACAAAAATGATTATTCTTGACAAGACTGAGGAAGTAGAGGAAGGAGGATCGATGGAATGAAAGAGATTATAAAATTGCTTTTGCTTACTGAGTAAGATGAGCAATTTGTTCATGCAATCAGCCAGAATTTAGCTTGACTCAATGGTACCTTATTAAGTAATGTATTAAGTAAGTAGAAGAACTAATATAATATAAGCATTTACTTTCTGCTGGTATTCCCAGAACTTCGGAATGTAAGGAGGAATATAAAATTGATTGGGTAGAAACACTTAAAATCTCTGTAGAAAGAAAAATCTCCTGCATCTGCAAGTATAAGTCAGTTTTTAAGTGAGATTCTAGAAAATGGCATCTACAGGATTTTTGCATTTCATATATTCAATATTTATGCTGTGGACTCTGATATATTTGACCAATATCTCATGACATACTGATATTTAGCACATCAATAAATGGACAAAAGTTCGGTCCATTTCATGAAAAGATTTTACTCAAAAATTTATCCCACTATTGAAGAAGTACATCATTACACTAAATGATTTTTTGTCACTGAAGGACCACTCTGTTTATAGCATAAAACTGATTTAAGAAAGGATCTTAATGGCGCCAAGAGCTTTGTATCTCTGCCTTTTATCATTTTATCTGTGTATCAGAAAGCTAAACAGCTAAGCTGAATCCAAACCAGCTCACTGCAAGGAATCCTAAATTTATCAATTTTGAATGAGATTAGGCTTCCTCAAAAGAGGCAGATATATTAAAGAGTCGTTATGAATATGAATATCTGTCTGGTATCACAGATTGTGACAACGGCTAGGCATATCTTATAATCAGCTTTTTCTAAGATTTCCCAAAATTGTTGATAATGTCTATAATGGACTTCTGAAATACTTTACGAAGAGCTGAAATTTAGTCTGCAGAAAATAAGTTGATCTATAATGTAATATGAAGGGACTGTAACATACTAATATTAAAACATATTCCACCAGTGTTCACCCTGAAAACACTAACAGATTTGTCTCCAATTGTTGCTAGATTATCTAGCAAATATTAGGAATTGCTTTTCTCAGTAATTGCTTCTGGGTTCTGAAATGCAATCCCTCTGAAAATAAGAGAATTGTTAACATTGTTGGCCCATCTTCTACTTTATGGCAATAAAATGAAAGGCAAAGCAAGAGAGAGGCAGGAATTAGTACAAATCTCATGGAATCAAATAAGCAATCTGATTTATCTAGTCAACAGGAGTCAAGCATAGACATAATCCAGAGACTGTACACAAGGTCAAGACATAGGTAAGTTCAAAAACACTTCTTCAGGAATCCAGATATATAACAAAACATGGTCTAAGGAACATAACCAAATCTTCAAGTTGTCTACAGCAAGAACATTCCAGGGTATAAGCTTATTTATTTAGTTGTCTGTTATTAAATTCATAAGTCACTTATCTAGTGGTTTGAGGCAACTTTTATCTAGCTTCTATGTCCAAAACAATCTCATCATGAAAAAATGACATTCAACTGGTCTAGACCATATGGAACACATTATTCAATATCTCACTATACTGCTGATATATGTAATTATCTATTACATAAAAATAATTCTAAATTAAACAAAAGGGATCCTCCTTAGTTTTATTTAGAAATCAATAATTATTTCCAGTCTTTGAAATTCTGATAGAATATCAGGTGACTTTAAAATTAGTAGGTTCTTGATAGCCTTAAATAGAATTCAAATTCTAAAGGGAAAAGCAACAGCAATGCTGCATTTCATTACAACACATAATGCTGAGAAACAATAGAGTCCCTTGTGGCATTGCATTTTGATTTAATGTTTTTCCACTCCAGTGACAATTCATCCCCAACTGCCTTACAAATGATGACTTGTGGGTCTTAACCTTACAAGAACGATACATGTGACCCATTAGCTACCCTACTTAAAAGCTTTTGTTAACCTGTAGTAAGAGCTGGAGCCATGGTTTAAATATAGACAGCCCAAATCACAGTAGCAGATGGTCTTACAAAACATGCTTCCTCCAATCCTTTTTATTCCCCTTCTGCAAATCATCAATGTTCTTTACCTAGTATTACCTAGTATTACTAGACGTAGCTGGCCTAGTAACAAATGACACAATGGCTTTAAGAACACTTGCAGGATCAGTGGCTGGTCTGATTTGCATTAAATTATTATCAAACAACAGACAATGTTGTCTAAAGTAAACAGAAAATGAATAGAATCAAGAGATTTTGTCTTTGCAACCATATATTTCTGTTTGAAACTGATTCCTGCATAATAAATTCCATTTGGGAGGCCCTTCAGACAATAACCCATGCCCTGATCATCTCATGACTGGACTGTTGCATTGGGGACTACTTGGGGCTGCCGTTGAAAACCACCCTGAAGCTACCACTTAGATTGGACTCCAAAATTAAATACCTTCATAGGCAGTAGTTTGTCTCAAATGAAAAGGCAGAAAAGACTGTCAAGATCTGATGAAAAGACAATGGGTAGATTTCTTTTGTGATGGCTTTAACTAGCTTATCTATTACTAGCAGAAATATTTTTATTTTATTGGAATTATTTTTTGTTTTATTATTAAATTTATTTGCTGTCCATCTCACAGGTTTGAGGTTTCTCTGAGCAGCTTACAGCGTGATAAAATATAGAATTATGCATTATGTAGCAAATGGTGATGAGCCTTCCATCCTTCCAAGGTCGGTAAAATAAGGACCCAGATTCTTGGGGGCAATATGCCAAAGGTGCATGGAACGCTGTTACCTTCCCACCAAAGATGGTCCCTATTTTTCTACTTGCATTTTTACATGATTTCGAACTGGTAGGTTGGCAGAAGCTGGGACAAGTAACGGGAGCTCACGCCGTTACGCGGCACTAGGGATTCGAACCGCCAAACTGCCAACCTTTCTGATCGACAAGCTCAGTGTCTT
>JANHJO010000691.1:116471-129282 GCA_032468235.1 Pseudoxyrhopus heterurus
CCTCCTCCAGTCATGTTAGCTCAGGAATTCTGGGAGTGGAAGTCCACAAGTCTTAAACTTGCCAAGTTTGAAGACCCCTGTTCTTGTGGAACACAACACCCTGCCCCACTCCGCTCAGAAGCTTTTGACAAAGGAGTTTTTTGGCATGGGGGCTACTTTTCTCAACTATTTGCTAATTATACAAGATGTGTACTGGAGTGAAATCTATCTATCTACACATTATTATATTTGGTGTAGCAAGAAGGAGAAATAGGAGTTATCTTTCATGATGAGTCACACCTGCCAGCGAAGCCTTTCTCTAATAACTACTTTTCACTTCCCCTGCTTGAATTCAGGTGTATCGGGTTATAGCTGTGCCCCAAAGTAAAAGAGTTTCATTCAGGCATGTTACATCTTATTACTGAATACAAAAAATGTCCTCCCTTATTTGGATGGAGCACAACCCCCCCTTTTTCCCCTTAGAATAGGATATATTAGTCAAATGGTTTTGAGATATATGATCCTATACTACAACCCAACACCAGAGTAATCAAGAAAATAATTTTTCTTTTAAAAGCCACAAAGAAAATACCTTTTAACTGCAACAAGCTACATGATGTCAATGTCTGGATTCTAAAGATTTCATTCAGTAATCTGAGCATATGAAAATGGAGAATTGGATCAGATTAAAATTTTGTCTACAATCTGGCAAGCATCACTTAGATAAATGGCCATCATGCAACAGAATGACATTTTCAGCAAAATTTACCTTATTTATTCCAGCTCTCCTAGGACTTTTCATGTTTGGAACTGAACTTTGTCCAAGAACTTACTTCCTAAAGGCCTTAAACCAAGAATGACCAAGGACAGAGAGGGAGAGAGTGTGAGTCTCAAAACAACTCAGGGGACTTTTATGGCTTAAGAAATATCTAAACATGGGTTTAAACATCTTAATCACAACAGAACACTGTCTTGCCCACACAAGGATAGGTGCCATTCTTTTAAACCAGTAATGGGAAAATATCACCAATCTCTTGATATGCAGAAATATCTCTGCTAATTTCATCCAGTTTTCCAAATCTGATGCTGGAATGCTAAAGCCTGTATTTCATACAGCCCCCCCCCCCATTCAGTGGTATCTGTAACAAGGCCCCAATGACTTTAAAATAACACATATGTTATTATATCATTACCCAACTGCTGCAATTATGTAATGACCTCATGATGTCTGATGTAAATACATGAGGCATGTAATTTGTGTGATAATGCCATCGTTGTAGAAGAGTGGGTCGGAATGCAAAGATGAATGCAGGAATAGTTAGGGCAAAATGACAGACAATTCAGTCCTGGGAAATGAGAATGTGTGAGAAAAGAAACTCAAAATAATCCTGCCTTGAGTTGTTCTGTATAAGAGGGGGCAGAAGAAAACTTTAATAGGTTTTCAAGAATCTGTAATTATACCTTACAGCAGTAAAATATCATTTCTGTAATCCTTGGTTTCATGACCTAGCCTACCACAAAGAGCTGATAATCATGCACTTTGATGACTAAGTGGCAAAATTGCCAATTAGAGGAAGACAACTTCCAGGAAAAATTCCAGCTGCAATGAGATGTGTTCCATGGCCATCCTTTGATTGGTAGTTCCATCACTCAATGATTATATGTACACACTATGATTTGCCACCCTTCCCACTTCTGCCTACTTTGTGAATTTGATGCTCTCAGGTTACCAATAGCAATCATTTTACTTCCTTGTAAATGGGAAGAATAAACCAATTTTCAGAGTGTCGGTAGTGTGTGGCAAAAGAAAATGATTTTGAAAGCTCCAATAATATTCACATCACATTTTCTGAGAAACGTTTTAATTTGGTTAATTCTGATTTTTATTCTATGCAATGCAATGTTTCCCAATTTTGTCCAGGAACACATCTATATAGAAAACAAATAATGTAATCTGGATTATAAAAGAGAGTCAGTTTCTCTAATTGTTAAGAACTGAAAAATAAGTAGTTGAGATGCACCAAATTGCACCAGGAAACTATGATTGTATTAGTCCAATTGTACATATTTCCATATAATTGTTCTTGAGGACATTTCAAGTTCACAACATAGAAAAGGTTTCAAGTAATTATTACCGTAGTTGTTTTAGGGAAGAATAACATGGCAAGGCTTAAAGGATAGTGTATAATTATAGATTTAACCTACCAAGCATGGTAATGCTAGACCTTTTCTTTGCAATCTCTAAAGGAATTGGTGTCTATATGTCAAATATTAAGAGAGGCTTCATTTATCAAACCTATTAATTTTTATCTAAGGTGGCAACAACATGAAATATCTAGGAAAAGTAATTGACAGTCTGCCTTAATGTTTTGTTTTGTTGTTGTTCAGATATTTAAATTATAGAGAGCTCTTTACAAAGCCAAAGATCTATATATAAAACTAAAAATTTCTACCACCACTGCAGTCCTAAGAAAAAGAAATGGTGCTGTGCTTTTTTAAAAAAAAATATTGTATTAATTAATAGGCATACATTCATTAAGTATAATTTTTGTTTGCTTGCTTTCATTCAGCTAGGAGAGCTAGGTGAATATACTTTTCATGGCGTGTTATCAAGAAGAATAATCCCTGCTGGAGCCATGTGATAAATAGCAGAATTAATGCCACATAGTATTAATGATTTACTCATTGCCCTAAACCACATTTGTTTTATCCATGGTTCCTTAAATAATCCATATATCTGATTCACAATAAATATTTAGAGTCCAAAAGTGTTTTACCTTTCCCAGACAAAAAACAAATCAAAATAAGATTTATTTAGATATACGAATTCTATCAAAATAATCAGAAATACAGCCTGACCATGATGATTTAGACAGTAAGGATGGGGATCTGCATCCCTGCAAATGTTGAACAATTCCAACTAGAATGATCAATAATGAAAGATGCTGGGAGTTGCAGATCAACAACCTGTGAACAGAAAAACCCATGATCTCAAGGAAGATCCATTTGTTTGGTAAAATTCAACAGTCTTTTTCTGTTCAGGAGAAAAAGAAAAACAAACCTAGAAATCAATGAGGATAAAGAAGATAACACTAATGAAAGAAATACTAAGCTACAAAGAGTCGTCTACTGTTTATACATTTGGAGAAATATACATTTTGTAGAAAGGTATATAGCTGGATGCCTGGATGATGAGATAAGGCATTGCCATCAGAGTGTGCCTATAAAGGAGGCTAATCAGGAGATTATTTTACTATTAAAATTATGCATGAAATCTCAGCATGAAAACTCGTTTGTACAGAATTGGGAGTCTATGTTCTCTATACATGCCTAAAAGAAAAACTAACCAGAACAGAATGGCATATTATGTGTTAGTCATAAGACAGGTGTCAGTGTACAGAACACAGTGATTTAGAAGCAGAAAGCACACTGGTGCTTAGCACTCCTCAGAGGCCAGTAGTCAATTAGCCTCAGTCAGGTTTGGCAATGCAGACAACTGTCTTAAAAGATCAATTAGGCAGTTCAAGGTCAGAGGAGACAGTTGACCTTCTACTGCCGGTCTCAACAAGACTTTGGTCCTTCCTTTCACACATCACAAAACAATTCTTCTCTTCCTTTCATTCCCCTCATTTGGCAAAGGAATTTCTCAAGGGTTTCAATATTATTCAGAACAAGCACCAATGTGTGACCTAATCAACACACTGAGCCTTGACAAAGGAAAGCCCTGCTCAACTAACCTGTTTCTGAATGGACTGGAACACTACCCTCCACTGTCAACACTCCCAAACGATGCCTGACCTTTGTTTTAATCTGCAGTGGAAACGCAATACTTTCCCACAACTCAGTGGAATTAGTGTTACACACATTTGGGGTGCAAGGTCCCAGTCACTGACATAGAAGTAAACGTTATGAGTCACTCTGTAGCAGTGTTTCTCAGTCTCAGCAATGGAGAATGATGGGTGTTGTCCACACATCTAAAACTTGCTGAGGTTTAGAAACACTGCTCTGTAGGATTTTAAGGAGGAATATAGGGTAGGGAGAAAAAAGGCAGAACTGTGTAATGAAGAAAAATAAACAAAGAAGTAAATGAAGGAGGAAACTGATTCAGAACAGGAACCAATTTTCTGCCATATGTTTAAAACGACAGCTTGAAAATGACAAAATAATTAAGCAGTCTTAATTGCCGATTTTTTTTCATACTGATATCCCAAGAGAGGTGGCAAGCATTTTTAGAACTTGCAGAATATGGAAGATTTCCCACCCATTAAAAAGGGAGAAAGGGAAAGTTTTACATTTCTGTTCTTTGTTTATTTTGCTGTAAAATGCAGAGCACAAAAGCCCTGTGGGTATCTGGGCAGCCAAGGATTGATGCTGGGACAAGGAAAGCAAAAAGGAAGAATGGTCTACAAAGGCAACACTTTTCCATAACAAGGACAAGGCTGCTATGTTTTAGAAGTATTAGTTCTGGCTTCAGTCACAAGCATAAAGGAATTTGGCAAGCCTCATACAGCTCCCTCATAGCCTCAAAACCACAGACGATTCCAGCACAATTGGCTAGCCCAGCTCAGACAAACGCTGGGAGATGTTTCATCATAGCATTTTTCAGCTGTTGACCTACTGTCTTGGAATTCAGTAACAGCTAACATCTTTGATTTTAACATTATTTGAAGTTTATTAATTGCCTGTAATTAGTCTTTCTCTTATTCGGCACAATCAGCCAGAATACAGGCTCAGTAAAGGCAATGCTTAAAAGAAAGAATTTTAGTTTTTAAAACTTTACTTTCACCAACTTGATTTCCTGAACATTCACCTTCTCCTTGAATATTTGGGCTGCTTTTCAAATTAGGGCAGCAGAGAAAGTCTGTGGTTAGTCTGCAATCTCCTTTAGACTCCGATACACATTCTCTCCAGTCTAAGTGACCTAATGTCAACCTTCCCAAACCTGTTGCCATCCAGATGTGCTGAATTCCAACAAACATACTTCTTTGACTAGAAGTCAAAGAAGTATTTTTAGTTATGCAGAATCTCAGGCTACATTTTGGGGAAAGCTCACTTTTCACAAAGCCTAGGCATTATATAAACTTGGGCATTATATATTGTCACGTAACTTGGTCCCCCATGACCTAAAATACAACTAGGTTCCTTGGCTATTTCTTTTAGGCTTTACCAATTAGTAGCTTTCCTGATATGCTGGGCCCGTTCCTATTATCTCTCCCCCAGGTTGGAGAACTTCAAAGGGAAATACATCTACGTGAACATGGGATCTTGATTTTCAGTTTCTGTAATCATATCCCACTTATCTATTTAATTAGGCCGATAATAACTTTTTTTCCCCTAAGCCTGATATTTTTCCACATTTTCCACACACATATTTAAAATGTGTATTTGAAAGGGGTTGAATAGTTCTAGAGCTTTCATACAACTAAGTACATACTTCAGGGTACAAGTACATTGGATGGCAAACACTATTTAGAATATTCTACTTTAAAGAATAAACCAGCCTTGACCTAGAGCTTGCTACTGGGAATAATGATTAGATATATTTGCTGTTACGACTCTAGTGAAAACACTTGAAAATAAAATAATTTGGCAACCTTATAAAATATTGAAAAAAGCAAAATATACTTGCTGCATAATCTGAGTTTCTTTAGAAACAGAATGTAATGAGGCTGAAGACTAGCTCTTCAACGAACCATTCTTACTCAAGATTTTTAAAATTCTTATTCACTCTTATTTTTTAATTTAATTCTCCAAACTTTGTTTTCTTGGGATATCTGCTGTTCAACATTGTAGGTTTTTGAACAGTTAATGGCCTTAAATAAAAAGGAAGATGCAAGTGCTTAGTTGCTAGGACATACACATCAAAGATTACGTTGATACCTAGGAATTTGAAATATTTATTCAGTTTGATTATTATGTACTGACAGACTCAAGGCAGCTAGAAATACCAAGGCACACATTTATGTTAGTTGCAAAGATTAGTTGGGTAGAAGGTCAAAAGTGATAGATGAATGAAACAAGGCGCACATAGTAACCTATTGGATGGAGTCTCAAAGGAACACACTGGCTCTCTTGTTCAAATTATGTAAGCTGGCCAGTTTTTATGAGATAGTTAGGGTTATTTCTCTAGCTTCAATTAACTTCTTCTTTTGACAAGTATTAAAGCATCTACTGTTGATTATCCAAAACAGCCTTCCCTAATATGATATCTTCCAGCTATTTTTGGATTTGTAATTCCCAGAGTGTCTGGACTGGGAAGACATAGCTCTGAACTTCCATTTTTATTAACAGCCATGCAACAGATGAACTATGTCTTGCTACGTTGTTACTGTAGGAGAAGAAGTGGCAGAGCCTGGGGATGCAGTCAAAAGAGAAATCAGCTTAGAGTCACTACCTAGCCACAAAATAAGTCTAATTACTCTTGAATTCCACTGACCCTTATCTAGGCCAAAATAGTGCTAATTGTTGAGTAGATTCTTGTGCATAGGCATGAGTACTAATAAATCAGTTTAATTGGAACTTCATGTGTGGTCCTGGTCTTTCCCGCCTGACACATAATGACATTTAAAAACTGACTCTTAAAAAAATCTAGCTACAAAATAAAAAGATACAATGATCTCAATAAACCTTTAATCACTCTGAATATTCAGCTTTGTGTATTTCCTCCACCCTGCCACTTTTCTAAACATATAAGTAATTGTTTATGCAAAGAGGAAGAGTCTAGCAGTTTGCCAGATTATACAGATTCAGCCAATAAGTAGAAAAAGTAAATAAGGAAGTATGTGGTCAGGCAAACATGGGATGGTAAAAAAATGAGCTTTCAGAAAAGTCAGTTCTCAACCCAGAAAGCAATTATATTCCCTTTAACCAGCAGGTGCTGCTCTGGCAATAGGAACAGATGTGAACAGCAAAGGTTGTAATAAAACAACTGAGTTGCTTGAACATAATAAACTGAAAAATGTGTCCAAGCAATATAAGGGCCAAATGAAACTGGCAGCCCTATGCTTTGGAATACAAATAGAATACAATACAAATCACCAAGAAACTTTCCTTCCCAACCATCTCAATGGTTTCCCTGTCAAAGAAAATCACAAGGTCACTCATTGAACAGACACGTTCTACTCTGCTCAACTTGGACAAGTTACAATAGAAGTCCAATACAAAAACCAACCGAAACGCTACCAATCAGGAACACCGTCCCCCACAATTTCAGCTGTGATCTATCTCAGATCAACACAATCCCTTTGTTACGGTATATAGCAGACAGACTTCAAAATGTTTTCTCCCAATGTGCAAGAGATCAGCATGAAGTTTCCTCCTTTTACAGAATATTTAGGGAAATGGAAGAGCCCCAGAAGCCTAGGAGCAGGGGGGAGTTGGCATAAATACATAGAAATACTGTGAGGCTACAACAAGGGAATTCAATGGCAGTCTTTTGCTGAGGTATTAATATCTCCATAGTTCCCTATAAAAGATACAGGGTAGGCCTTAGTGAAATAACACTTATCTATTGCCAAACTCATCTAATACAAAATCAAGCAAATGTTATTATGTTCTTATCATTGCGGAGGAGTCAATGTCTTCTCATTGCTTCATTATTCTTCTGCAGAATCTACCAGACTGAAATAGCACTGTTTTTAGTAATGTAGGTAAAATACCTTTGAACATGCAGCTTTCTTTTGAATCAAAGTCCTTAGCTCATTGTTTGATAAATTGTATTATATTTAATGGGTGAAACACTTTAACAGTAGATTAATCTGAAATTTAGTTTGAACTATTCAAATTATTTATATAAAATCCCAATAATTTAACATGAAATCCACAAGAACATTATCGAATAGGCTCACTAGATGAGCTAACTAAAGAAACAATGGGACAATCATTAGCATCATTGGCCAAAGTTTATGTAGGGATGTTTTTAATGTCTGGGTAGCATGGAGATTAGTGAGTGAATTTAACAGTTAGCATAAATTTTCCCCAGAAAGGTACAGAAAAAAGGAGCAGGAAAAGAACAAAGGAGAGACCAGAATTACGGTAATTTTCTGAGACTATTTTAAGTTAGTGACAAAAGGTGGAAGTCTCAAAATTGATGAAAGTCTCAAGGTTCAATTAAATGATTTTTTTTTAAGATTAACATTAGGATATTGCTAAGTTTAAAGATGTTGGTGAGGGAGATGCTTTCTATTCAATATTTATCCGTATACAATAAATACAGAAAACTTTTGATCTAACTAAATTTAAATATGAATGGAAAGCAATACATTGTTAGTTGTGATTAACTACAGTGGTACTGAGTTTAGGGAATAATACGATTAATTCCTAATCTGGAGAAACATAGCCAATTTCAAGGCCTGTCTTTTCAAAAGGGAATTTGGAAAAAATACTGTTTTATTGGCTACAGAAATACTGCCCTGTTGTCTATTTCAGAGTCATGGTAATGTACCATATAATGCTATTTCTAATGCAGAAATGATACTATATAGTCTGTGGATTGTTCTGTAAAGAGAAGTGGGCCGTACAAGGTTTCCTGTCTGCAGAAAAGAGGTAAAGGACAGGGCAGAAGGATCAATCTTTACCAGGGAATCCAAGACAAACACTTATGTCATAATGAAATATTCTGTACCATACCAGCAGCTTTTGAGAGATAATTTAGTGGAAATAGAAATATATTTTGCTTGATGGCAGCTTCTATGAAACAACATAGGAGAAAATGGTCTTGTTAATCTAATACATGTAATGTATCAAATTGTGTCCTCTGCTTAATAAAAGGCTCCTCTTCACTCCAGTCAGTGCCTTTATGAGCAGAGTTGATTTCTGCAAATTATCCCTTTTTTTCTACAGTTTTTAAAAGGTAATTCCTAACCTTCTGAAAATTTTGGACAGATAATATCAGCAAAAATTGTTCTCCCTTATTGGATTCACCAAAGCTTTCATGGCAATTCTGAAGGCATTCAAAACACAGATGCATTATGAGCTATTTCAATTGCTAGATTGTCTTCAAAAGATAACTTCAGTTTTTGCATATTATAATCCTGCATTATGCAGCTAGATAGCCACGGGTATATCAGTAGCAACGTTTAGCAATATAAAACATATGGCAGCATGTTATGATGCCATGGATTTCTATGCCAAGTGCAGAAGGGAAATTACCAATGCAATGGTATGACAGTGCAGAAGCATCCTTCCATTGAGAAATGTCTCCATAACAAAGGGTCAAAGCTCCACCATTCTCTCCTTTCCCTTCTATTCCTTCACATAAGACTGTTCCATTGTTTCCTCATGCAGGATTTGGGGGGAAAAACTTAAATTAATTAGAACACCCACAATTACTTTTCTTTTTAAATGATTTCGTTTTAAAGCCTAAGGATGTGTAATTTGTGATTAACACATTCTGATTGACTTTGTCCTGTCTGTTAGCCTATCCAGTCAGGTTTCGGTAGAGGATTATGCCCATCCCCATACCTCTTTAAAATGATTGGCTTACAAACAGGTGCTGAGTTCATCATCCCTTTACTGGAGGGCATGGAAGTACAAAAGCTAATGAGAGAACCTGTCACTGCAGGGGGCATTTATTTATTTAGTTTCCAGTCATCAAAGGAGGAAGTGATAGACAGTGAAGACACTACGGCCATCATGTCAGCTTAATCTGGGAAACAAGATAAGACTGTGCTTCTCAACATCCTTTCAAAGGATGGCTCAGAACTATTTTAACGGATTAAAAGTGAGGGAAAGAACAAATGTTCTCCTAGCCAAAGGAAACAAATGCATACCATTTCTGTCTTTCCTGTCCCCTAGGCTGATTGTCTCATGCATATTTTACATTTTTCCACACATTTTTAATTCAGAAGTAGTCTAATCTGTTCTAATTTAGCTGACTTTAAATACCTGATACTCCTTATTGAAAGTCCGATTTAATCTATTGCTACCCTTACCTGGGCTGTTAAGAATGTCTTTCTTCCTTCTAAGGCCATCTAATGATCAAATGTCTGCAGATGAGGAAGACCTAGATGAACTAAACCATGGATTGCTACATCTTCCTTTTCAGAGCAAACAATGTTATATAAAGAGAAAAGGAAATAGTAAGTTAAAGAAATTAAAGGCATGGCATAAGAAAAAGAGCTAAAGCTAGTTGACACAAACACCATTCACTATACCAGGGGTGTCAAATTGCAGGCCTGCAGGCTGGATGCATCACGTGCAGGCCACACCCACCCTGGCTCTGCAAAGGCAAAAAAAATCATGATACGTCATGTGACATCACGTGACATGATTGAGTTTGACACCCATGCACTATACCCTTCCATACATTTCTTTTGCACTTCATCTGTACTTCCATTTCATCCATAATATTAATTCAATACCCTTTGTTCTTTAAATTCCCAATTTTTTTCTTTCTGAATATCTTATCAGGTCCACCCAATTGCAACTTTCTCTTTCCTTCCTCTCTACACATTTATTATTTCTTCATATATTTGTTTTGCAATTTGATCCCAATCCATTTTCTTTATATGACTACACCATCTCAGCATATTTTTTCATACTTATTTTTGTATTCATTTGCATCTGTTATTGTTTTTCCGCATATACTTCTTCAATGCAATATTCTGACTGCAATATATTTGTCCATTTCTCCTGACTTGCCCAATTCCCATGTTGTTAACAGAAGTATGTAACAACTGGTTACTTCAGAGAAACGTTCACTTGAAGCAGACTATTTACCACCTAATGCCTTTCTAGTCACATTTGCACATTTTAGAATTTTTCGACTGATTTTCTAACTTTAGTAAACACTCCATCAAGATTTCACAAATTTATCCTTTTACTGTAGTTTTTCACAGTTTATTTATAAAGGGCTATCATTCATTCCATTTTCTCTGTCATATACCACCATCACTAATGTTTTTGATATATAAATTTTCAGATCTGTACTCATTACTTCATACAAATTGTTAGCTTTTTTTGGAAAGTCATTCTGCTTCTCAACCAGCAACATGGCATCATCTGGCTACAACACTATTCATGCATTCACGCTAACCCCAACCCCAACCAACACACCTCTATTACTGTCACAAACATTCTTTATCCATTGATCTATTAATACATTGCTCAAGCAAGGAGAAATCACATACTCTTGTTTTGCTGAAATATTCTATGTTTCATGTTTGCTAAGCATTCTATTTCTATGTTTCATGTTTGCTAAGCATTTTATTTATTCTCACAGATGTTTTTCTTCCATCATCTGAAGTTCTTAGCACATTCAGCAGCCAATCTGCAACTACATGTTACTGAAAAATATTTCATAATTCAGACCTATTCACAATTCAAACCTATTGGAATATTTTTTTTTAAATTGTAAAACTTATTTTCAATGAAAAAAAAAATCAACTGGAAATGGACAATCCACATGGCAAAATATCCAGGAAATGTGGCATGTCACTTTTTTCAAAGACTTGTTCTTCTCCTTTATCTACATACTTTTATTTATTATTGTTCAAATTGTTGGCATCATTATGTTGGCTAAGATGGATTATATGCAATAAATCTAATATTATGTATGGAACTAGTACTGTATTAAAGATGTTGCAGTGGATCAGAGTTGATCTATAGACACAGTGAAATTATTTCTTTGAGAGTTGCTTATTTTCGTTGAAAGATACATTCTGAAATTAGAAGCAAATTGTTGGGATTTGATTTCCATAGGAGCTAAAGTTAGCCCACTGCCTTCAGATAAGGGAAAGGTGAAGCGTTATGACCAATGTTGAAAAGAAGCTACTCAGCATTTATACATGGAACAAAGCAGTGTTATCTTACTGTCAATGTAACTCACCAAAATGAGTTAGCTGTTTCACTGAAAATTATGGAAAACATTGTTACTTTTTCTAATAAGCAAGCATTTGGCAACATACAAATTCAAAAAAAGCCAAATTTATACTATAGGATTAGGCAAACATACCAGAGTCCCAAATTCTCAGGTGAAATGTGTAGATTAACAGTAAAAAAAAAAACTCCTGTTTTATGCTGCATGAACATTTATTATTCACACTACACTTTAAAATATGGTTTATAAACTTTAATATTAATATCATAGCATGTTATATAAAACCACAAATAAATCACAGTACATCTTAGAGCAATGTATGAACCTAACTAATGCAAGACAGATGGCATAATGTGCAGCATTACTTGTATATTAATGCAAAGGCAAAATTATCTTTCTTGTTCCATTGGGTCTTTCTCTCAGTATAACAAACATAGGAGAAGGCAGTTGGTCTTCTACCATATCCAAAAGAAGCCAGTTATGAATACCATATCCCTGAATACTACATCCCTACTCATTTAAAAATAGAGATGTTCTTAAATCCCTTAGCTGTAAACAGAGGTTATATCTGTAATTAAAAAGAGATGATACAGCAGTCTGGCAGGATAAAAGACACATGTAAAATCCTAGCTGAATTAATTCCACAGAAAGATAAGGAAGATCAACAGTATTTTAAAGCAAATTCTGGCAGCAAGGGGGAAGTTCTAAATGTTGTCTGAAGCATCCATGTTTAAAATGAAAGAAAAGAAAAAAATGCCTTCTCCTCAGCATGTTGTAGTTCAGCAGCAGAAATAATTCCCATTAGCAATGACTGACCTAACACTGTCCAGGTTCTTCCAGGTGTGGAAGAAACAACACTCAGATGCTTTTGTCTCGGGAGACTTTTTGGTTCAAGTCTCTTTGAACATCCCAACAAATGTAATGGACTGAAATGCTTTGTCCTGATGTATTTTCAATTTATGGGAAAGAAGACTGGGGGTGGGTGGGTGGGTGGGAATATTTTCAAACAAACAG
>JANHJO010000691.1:155703-169871 GCA_032468235.1 Pseudoxyrhopus heterurus
GGAGGAGGAAGAGACGTCTGCATGGCACCAAAGAAGAGAAATAAAATGGAGAACCAGTAAAATCTATTTAGAATCAAGACTTTGCTGAAGTGTTTTAAATCAAGGAGACAAAGCAGTTATTTTTATTTTTATGATGATGATATAAAAAGTTATTTCCTGCACATTTGCAGCATGCTTGTCCTAATCATTGAATGGCATAAAACACTAGCTAGGTGCAGCTTCTGCAGATAATAAAACAAGTGGATGGCAGCTGTGCAGCTCTGTTTGGCACAAGACAGTGAAAGTCCTTATTGCCTCTTAGAAAAGGATTATTATAGAAGGCAGAATGCCATGAAATTTAAAGGACTGAAAAATGAAAACAGGAACATAAGCAGCGCAAGGCGCATTGGATAAAGAGTGGCTCGATACCTGCATTGCAATGGATGTAGCAGATGCACAAACAGAGCTAGAGAAAGGAAGCAAGCTTGGTGGGTCAACTGTTATAATGCTACAAGCAACAGAAATATTTACATTGGTCTTTATATCGATTGCTATCATTTGACTTCACTTTCTGACACATTCTGAGGTCTTACGGACTTTTATTGTCTGTGATTTAGGACAGTTCTATTCAATTTGCACAAGCATTAAGAAAGAACAGGCTTATAATTAAATGTGATCTACTCTGGAGATATTAAATATGCATGCTCAAGTGATCACCTCAGATTTCCATAATCAGAATAAATTCTAATTGGAGCAGTAACAAGCTTTTCAGCCTACATACAGCAGCACTAAGGCTTATCCTATTTAAGGATGCTGCGTTTGGGGTCTCTTTCCTCTTAAGTTTCTTTAGCTTCTTAGAAAAGACACAACTTACACACACACACACACACACACACACACAGAACACACACAGAACACACACACAAATTCATGAAGTTCAAGCTAGTATTCAATTCATACAAATATATGGCTGCAGTTGAAGGTTTTAATACAACTGCAATGCCAAGAGGAAAGGAACCAGTAACTCAGAGCTTCTGGTTTTAGTTTTCAAAGAATATTGTGTACATATCAAGACACAGCTGGAAAAGAAAACTCCTGGGATTTATTGTTCTTGCCTTTGGCTGGTAGCCTATGGGTTGCTGAATGATTCCATCTTGTCTCCTTGGCTCATCAACTTCTATAGAAATCTGAAGTTATCCAAAAATGTGGGCATCAATATGCAGTTAAACTCCCTTCTTTCTAATCTGATACTAAGGTTGAAGGTATGAAGAATTAGACAGGACATGATAAATTACAACAAAATCAAAATAGAACAGAAATAGCCAGCTAAGCAGTGTGACTGGACTTTGGGTGCTATCTATCAGGTGTTCATTTCCCATTTAGACTTCCATGATCAGTCTAGCTACCTCCAGATTAGACAACTGCAGTATGCTGCTTATGAAACTTGCTTGGAAACTACAACCTGTAAAATTCTACTGAGAGGTATCCAACCGTTGTATCTTGTTTTAATGTTGTAAATTGAGCTGAATTTATTTAGAAAAAAGCGAGATATACATTTAACATAGATAAATCCTTTTACCAGTAAGGAACGCTATATATTATAGGCAGGAACATGCTCTGGAGTCCAGGCAAGTATTACATTATTGTTTTGGAAAGTAATTTATATTACAGTGACATGTTCGGGGAAATAAAAGAAAAATACAACAGTTTTAAAGCAAAAAATACATTTTTACTAAATATCATATTCAGTTAATATATAATTCAGGTTAAATTATCTATTCACCTACTGGAACAGAAAATCTACACTCAAAAAGTTTACTGTTTGGGTTTTCCACTGACAGCTCAATTACCATGACCAAGATTAAAAGATCTTTATGCATGAGAAATACAAAGATACTAAACAAACTCAGTGGCTTATTTTATTTATTTTTTCAGTGCTGCAAAGCCTACAGTAGAGATCTCTGGCTTTTCTAGCTGGAGGCCAAGCAAACAGTTCCATCTACTCTGCCCGTCAGACTGAATTTATAAGACCTGCATCTGTGCTTGCAGTTCTGTTTCATAAGCACAACCAGAGAGGTACAAGGAGAAAGGCAACATTCCTGCTAAGGTGGTTTTTGAATACTGAATAAAATTCATGCTCTATCTGGTTTCAACCCACTTCTTATTAATGAAAATAACGAGAAATTTACAGTTACAATCCTGATCAAGCAATCTGGTTCTCTTTCTCCCTATACTATGAGTTTCTTTTTTTTTTAGAAAAAAGTTTATTATTTACAACCCAAAAACAAAATAAACACAAACAATACAACACAAACATCCACACCACAAATACACTACACCATCATACACATTTAAAACTGATGAGTATAACCACTATACAACTATTTGAACGTTATGTGCACAGATTTATATATATTTTCTATTCACTTCTTATATCTACACAGCGGTTTAACCTTATTTTTTAATCGTTTTTTTCACTTTTCAACTTTTTTGTGTTTGTCCTTTAACCAATTATAGAAGAATTCCCAAACTTGAAAATACTTTTCATCTTTCTTTCCTTTTATTTTTAATGTTAATTTCATCATCTCCACACATTCCAAAATTTTCTTTATAATTTGTGCCTCTGTGGGGATTTCATCATTTTCCCATTGTTGTGTGTAGACTATTCTTGCCGCTGTGAGACACCTATATTTCTTAGGTGTCAATTTCTTCATTATTATTATCTCTAAGTGAAAATTTTAGTTTATAAAAATATAGCATTAAAAAAGACTGAAATATAACTGAGGAATAACTTTCAATCAACTTTACAGATCCATCCAACTCTACAGCACCTTTTAAGACTGTGCTCTTTGAGGACATGGCCCATTTTGGTTTGAGATATATGTATCCTATGGATGCTTTCTAAAATCAGAAAACTGGCAAAAATAAATTGCACACATGCCCTGAGCTTATCAAGAAGCAACTGCTGTTCATGAACCAAATAATCTGCTTAGCTTGCAGTGATTTTGCACTCCACTCCACACACACTTTCTAAAAGTACAGTATGATGCAAGTTTTTCAAAAGGACAGAAAAGAAGGGGGAAAAAACGCTTGTCACTCTCCACTGGAGGTGTGAGAAATCTTTAACTGTTATATTTTATCTATTTATGTGAGGTGAATGAATACCCTAAGGTTGTGGGAATTTGAGAAGCATTTTCTTGCTTTCTTTCCCCTACATACTATAGAATAAAGTCAACACTGCAATGGGGAAAGGATTCAAAAGGATATACTCTTCCTTTTGACTATCAAAGCAATCATGGTTTCTCTATGTCAAACAAAATAACCAGTTCTGTAATAGCCACAGTTCGTATTCTTATTCTTTCTTATCCTTCTTATGAAATTCAGGAGGGAAGATGTGGATAGAAAAATTTGATCCATTGAAAAGAATCTTTTTGCTTGTTCTGACACATGGCCACTGCACTGAAAGTTGTGAAAAAATAACAACAGCCTATCTGTTGTCTTGATTCCCTTTCCAAGTTCCAAAAGGCAAATTCCATGGAACTCAAGTGTCTCAACCTGCTTTTGGCCAAAATAAGAGACGGAAGAGTATCAGCTTTTGTCTTTGAGCAACTACGAGATCAGGGTCATGCAGCTCGCCAGTTGAATCATAAAGCAGAAATGTCTAGGTGGCCGTGCAGTCCCCAAGAGCCTTGGATATGGTCTGAGAGCTTTAAAAGTTTCTGCTGAACTGTGATTTTAGCATGACAGCAGAAGAAGGAAGATATAACTTAGCTAATTTAATTGTACTTTAAATTAAAATTAAATACATTGATTTTTTTACTGGTGCCATCTACTTTTAGAGTTTGTTCCAGAAATACTGGCGTATAAACAGATTGTTGTCATTGGTCATAATTTACAATCAAAATATTTTTGTTCATACAACACATTAAAAAAAGAAAAACTGAACAGAGTGTAGTTATTTATTTCATTAAATTTAGACATTACTTGACTCCAAAGTTTAGTATGATTTGTTAAAGTACTTCAAGTTCCTTACCTGCAGCCTCTAAAGAGAAAGAGGGCAGCTATAGCATTGATCAGTGATCTGCTTTCATCAAGATTTTCGACACAAACTTATACTAAATAACCTTTAGGTTCTATCCTTGCCTCTTTGTGAAAGGCTTTGCAACCAAAGTAAAGCATCATGAAGGAGCAGGTTTGGGCACAGTTGCTTTCAAAGTGAGCCATGTCAGTAAAAAAAAAAATTTACTATATGGGCCATTTTTTAAATTTTCATAAAAGCACCGTAATTGATTCCTGTTAGTTGCGCACAAAATTAGGCAACTTTCAGCTATAAAAAAGAAACTAGCAATTGCTATAAATGTTATATTAGTCGGTATTTTTCCTCTTTCTGTTTATAATCCATTTAAACATGACCAATGGCAAACACCAAAAGCATGGAATCGGGAAACAGAACATTTTACAACCCAGTCCCGAATGCGAATTGAAACAACAGCCTGGTTATTAAGTTTTCTTGAGTACTTCATAAAAGTCCATTCTCTTCTATTCTATGTTTAAACTCATACCTCCAACTCTTCATAGGAAACCACTAAGCCTCAGCATGGAACCGGATAAAAAGAAAATAGAAGGGAGGAAAATTTAAATAAATGAATTGTATCCGAAGTGAAGTGGTGAAGCGGAGTGTCTGTGGTGGATGGGACAGAGCAAACTTCACCTAAACTTCTGTGGATTAATACAGATGTTAGAAGTTTCCAGTTACTGCCTAAGTTTTCAGAACAGTTTTTGATTAAGACAGATTCTCAAATAGAACAGTTTAATTTGTCCTAATTTAATTACAGTTGTTTAGGTATTTCCATTTGAGCTCACAAAAATGAGTTCACGTAAATGTGGTCACACAATGTCACAAAATTATATATGGTCTGATCAATGACCACAATGAAGACCTTTGCAGATGAGACAAATAACTGCCTTTCTATAGAAAAGTAATGTTTAGTGACTGGGGACTAAATTCACACTTTCTCTGCATCATCTTCACACTACAAGATTTGTTAAATAGACTCTATTTTATTATGTATTTATGAAATACATAAGAAAGCAGCAAAGACAATTTTACCCTACTGATACGAAGTCCAACAGCTTTTTGAAACTCACTCTATGTTGTTTAATATAACAAAAGATTTATCAAAATAACTTCAAAACCAGCTATTGTGTAAATTATTTAATTTAAATTACAAGAGTACATCTTGATTTGGACATAATGAAAAATGGGCATGCCATCTTTAAACAAATTTATTGCAGGATTTATCTTTTGACCTTCAGACTGGTAATATTCTTTTTCTTCTTAATACTCTATGTTATACAATGAAAAAAACAAAACAAAACAAAATAGCTGGAAAAAGCAGCCATCCTTGCTTGGATGCCTTATTTGTTTGGTAAAAAAGTATCAGATCAAATGAAATTACTGCTTATGCTAATGAATATAAAGAAAATTTGTGCTTTCACATCACTTTTAACTTGGCAACATTTTTGGAAGTGGCTTCCTTCTTCCTGCAACTGAGAAAAGGAGTAACTGGCCCAAGATTACCCAGCTGCCTTCACACTTAAGGCAGGACAAAAACTCACAGTGTCCTGCTTTCTAATCTGGTGCCTTGACCACTACTCCAAACTGGGACACTGGTGAAGAAATGAATGCATAAACAAGCTGAATTTATAATAAAAAGGTAAATAAATCTACTTTTCACTTTTCAAATACAGGTAGTCCTCGACTTACAATGGTTCATTTAGTGATCATTGAAAGTTACAACAACACTGAAAAAAGTGACTTACAACTGTTTTTCACACTTATAACCATTGCAGCATCCCCATGGTCATGTGATCAAAATTCAGATACTTGGCAGCTGAGTCACATTTATGACGGTTGCAGTGTCCCGGGGTCATGTGATCAGTTTTTGTGACCTTCTGACAAGCAAAGTCAATGGTGAAGCCAGATTCACTTAACAACCACGTTATTAACGTAACAACTGCAATGATTCACTTAACAACTATGGCAAGGAAGGTCGTAAAATGGGGCAAAATTCACTGAACAAATGTCTCACCGAGCAACGGAAATTTTGGGCTCAATTGTGGTCTAACTCGAGGACTACCTGTACTTTAAAATATTTAAATATAACCAAATAAGTAGATTTTAGGTACATTTTGCATAATGTACAGTATTTAGTAGTCTTTAATTTTATTGAATGATGCTTTTTTTTTAGGAACAAACCAAGATCAATGAAGAGATAAATAATTACTTTGAAATGTATTTGACCTATTAGTCAATAATGCTCTGAATATTTTTCTTAAAGATTTGGTTCTTACTTATAGAAACATAAGGATGTGGCTTAATCTTTTTTTCTTTCCAGGAATGAAACAGATTCTGGGCTCCTGCCTTTCCTCTTTCCTCAGCAGATTTGGCAGCCCCCCCCTCTCAGGGGCCTAGAGATGCTTTGAGAATGATGCGGAATTTGCAGAGGACTGCAAATAGAGAGGGAGTTATTAGAAAACATTCTGCACCACTTATGAGAATTGAAAAGCAATTTAAAATTAAGCCCTAGTATTTAGAATAATATGCAGTCTATTAAGAGAAAAGTTGGATTTTCCTATGTACCCTGAAGAGCAATTTGATCAGTTGGCTACTCTAGTTTTTTTACTATAAGATTATTGTTCTTTGTAGGGGTGGGGGGAGACGTCAGGATATTATTTTAAATTAAAATTTGATTTAATTTACGTACTTTACTTCTCCTTTAATTGGGAAGAAAGAACAGAAAACACTGAAACAATCTAGTGAACAAAGTGAGGTACATTGTATGCTCAGTCAATCTAGATACTGACCAAATGCACAAACGTCTGCCATTTTCTCACATGGAAAATTTTCACCCGAGACCTCATTTGGTTTTTGAGTGGTATACCAAAGTAAAATTGAAAAGCTAGGTGGGCAGAGCCAGAACAAACATTAAATTTGGGTTGATGGAAATGTAATAAAAATACAGTTCAATAATTAAAATACAGCTCACCTGAGAACTTCGTACCTATTTAATCACTTTATTTTTTATCATATTAAATGTAGACTTGATTAAAGTCTGAGCAGGCTCAAGACTGTACATGAGCAGGGGCCAATGAAGTTTTGGGGCCTCAGATCTGCATATCTGGTCTAACTGATGGCAAAAACCTGGTTGAGAGATCTGTAGACTATAGGCTTGTTACCTATGTATCATGCATCATCCACATAATGATATAAGGGAAAAACAAAATCCAGGCTAGCCAGAGCAGAACCACTGCACTCATTCATACCTGAAAACGCAAAATAAAACTCACCCTTACATTTTCTGTCAGTCTGAGACACAATGACAGAGTAACTAACTAATTAGTTAGTTGAATTAGGAAAGCAAGAGTATTCACAGGTCTCCCCCAGAAACCAGAGGATTCTAGAAGTTGGCTTGCAGTTGCCCTGACAAGGGGCACTAAACATGTTTGTTCTGAGACAGCGATTCATTTCAGCAGACAGGCACAGCATTAGACAGGATAAAACTATTCATTCTTGCTTCCTATGCAGCAACCCAATTTGTATCTGCCACTTTCCTCTGGAGAAACCCACTTAAAAGGAGCTTTAAAAGCCAGGGGAGAGGAAGGAGGACGGGTAAGATTAATCCTGTCTTTTCTGATTTAAAGTATGTGAGCAGAAGGAATAGCTGACCGATTATGATTACAGTTTAATGTTTTTGCTGAAGACCATCCATTGCTTCCATTAGGAAAAGCGAGAGAGGCCAGGAACTGATGAGCCAGCAATCTCCCCTAGCTTGTCTCAGCAATGCAACATTGATCTCTTTCTCCCCATCCCAAGGTTTGCAATGCTGTCACTAATCTCCTAGCAGCAATCGTTACTAAAGGGAGAAAAGGACCACACATCTATAATGCACATACACACCCCAACATGCACACAGATAGATTCTGTATTGACAAGATTTGACAGCATAAGGGAAATTGCCAGAGATAGATGGTAGGCAACAAAAGGACTTGGAAGCAAAACAAAATGTGACCAAATGTCATTTGGGGATGCTGCTTCCATGGCCTTGTGAGGCTATTTAATAAAACAAAGCACCAGAGCAGATTCTGAAAAGTACCCACAGTAATCCTATCTATATAATATTTTACGGCAAGAGTGGCCAGGCTTAAATCATTTATAAGTTGAATATAGGTTTTCAGGATGCTGTTTGAAATTAGGGTATATCAGTTTCATTTTTTTAACATGTGCTCAAAACAGCTATTGTTTAGTTTTATTTATTTTCTGCCTTTGTTATTTTTACAAATAACTCAAGGTGTTAAACATATACAACACTTCTATTTTCCCCAAAACAACAACCCTGTGAGGTGGCTGAGAGAGAGTGACTGGCCCAAAATCACTCAGCTGGCTTTCATGGCTAAGGTGGGGTTCAAGTCTTGCACTCTCCAGCTGGTGCCTTAACCACAGGACCAAACTGGCTCTCTTTTGTTTGTCTGAATGCTTTGTGTACTGTAGAGAGAATGTCCAAGTCTTTCTGGTGCTGAATATGTTTCAAGCTGTTGGACTTAATTCTATTCTGGAAATTGCTTAAGTTTATAAAAAAAAAACACCAGAATATTAATGTTTTAGTGAGTATTGTAAATTTTATCTATCTTTAATATAAAAAAAATCTTGAAAACTTCTGTCACTGCAAAAAGTCTATTATTTCATTTAAAATGTATATATTTTTATTTCTTTATTGTTTTTTATATAGCTATGAAAACAAACACTTTGCAAACACGTTTTTTTTTTACAAGTACCAAAATACAATGAATGAAATGTACTATTGTAAATTATACTAAGGCATAATCTAAGAATCACTACTGTAATTCATTGGAGTTATGCAATAATATGCAATGTTAACATGAAATTACTAATTGTAAATCACCATTTTCTTCTGAAAGATGAAAGGCATTTGCCAAGAATTGCTTCTCCAAAGGGGATTTTCAGCTGTTAAGTTGAGTTTAGCATGAACACAAAAGAGGACAGAGTGGAGTAAATTTAGAGACATTTCAGATATCATCTATATAAAATCAACAACTATTCAGACAGAAATTCAATAGCCGTGATTAAAGAGAACATATGGAGACGTAACTGTTTAGAATACATGGTTAAAAATAATTGTCTCATCTACTCACCTCCAAGGACCATACTGAGAAAGTGCTTTTCCTCTCTATTCAATTGTTGAAGTCTTCTTATATTACTACTCTGATCAAAATTCTTTTAAGTTTATTGGTTAGCACTTGGTACAGGATCAACAGTCCCAAAGGTAATACTTACTAAGCATTGGCAGTATAGAATGCTTTAAGATGCATGGCTAGAAAGCAAATCACTTTTCAATTAAGATCAAGACAAGACCTATACAATCCTTCCTAGGGAAAAGAAACATTCACACAGCTTAGCTTAATCAGAAGGCATCTAGGGAAAAGAGGTTTGAACATTTCTAGACACTGTGATATAACGAAGCAGGGTTTTACAAGCAATGGGATATATATTTTAAAAATAAACCAACATACCATTATCAAAACACCTCAAATTTGTAATTCGATAATGCTTTATTAGGCACAATCAACAAGGCACAAAAGAATTTTATAAACTTTTTGAACCTCCCCAACATCATTTATCAGGGAAATTGCATCCATCCCTGATTAATCCATTCCTGCAACTATCTTTGAACAGCACACTGCATGCCTGAAACATCTGGTTTAACTTTTCTTTTTTCCTCATTCCTATTGCTTGATGAAGAATTCTTGGGAACACTTACTCAACTATGGAATTTTTTCACAGACCATCTTAGCTATACCGGTAATTGTTTTTGAAGCACAATAAAGAGGCACTTAAGCATACAACAGACATATTCCGAACTACAGTTCTGATGGAATTAGTACACATGCTTGTATAAATAATGCTTTCAAATATTTCTAGCATTCCATACATGTAATAATTGCTGACAGCCAATTATAACAAGCTATAATTTCCTTCATATTATAGATATGCCAGACAAGTACCTGTAAGAAATCTTGATTCTGACAACAGGCAAATTTTACTTTCTGAGCAAAACTGCATTTCCCTTTTAGCCTTTTGCTCAAAATGCTGTTTACTTTCAGCAGCAATTAACTTTTGTAATCTAATTTTATTGAGAAATCAGATGTTGCTTAATACATCTCCAAAGTAATGCATGCACAAGATATACTAGCAGTAAAATCTATCACACAAAGGAAAATATAGAACGTGCTCCTGGATCAAGAGACTATGAGCAGCTAGAAGTGAAAGCCAAAGAGATGGGTGTATAGGTGGTGTTTTCTTCTGTGCTCTCAAGGTAGACATCCAATCAGGGAACACAGAACTTTTGAAATTATCTACTGACTTTGTAGATGGTGACGATGATAGAACTTTAGATTCTTAGACCATGATCTACAAAAAGCCAAACGAGGGCTTCTAGCAGAGGATGGGCTATCCCAACCCTAACACCTCACAATAACTAGGAAGAATATCTTTGGAAATCAACTGTCTTGCCTTATCTGAAGGGCTTTAAACTACAACTGAAGGGGGAGGGAGAGGAACTTTTAGAAACTAATGCCAAGCATAACTCTCAGAACAAACAACCAAGTGGCATGAAAGAAGGGGAACTCCAATACAAAACAGGAGATGTAGAAAGTAAACACAGGGTCAATCAAAAAGGAGTCAGATGCCTATATACTAACACTCAAAGTATGAAGAACAAACATGGTGAACTCGAAGCACATGAGGGCACATAGAAGCACTGTTGTCATTATCAAAACTTGGTGGGATGAAACACATGAGGAGAACATACAGTTTGAGGGATTTAAATTGTTCAAAAGAAACAGGCATAATAAAATAGGAGATGGAGTTGATTTATATATAAGAGATAGCTACACTACTATAGAAATGCAAAGCAACAACAATGAAAACTCAATGATATTGTCATAGGAATGTGAATACTACAGATCAGTCAAACCAAACAGAAGTAATAGATGAACTTTTTGTTGTCAGTTAGCTAAGGTGTGCAGGAAGCACATTGCAATAGTAATGGGGAACTTTATTATCCTGATATCAACTAGGACACAACCTCTGTACCTAGAGGGAGATCAAACACACTCCTGACAATTCTAGCAGACAACTTTGTCTCCCAAAAGGTAGAAAAGGGAACCAGAGGTTAGCTATACTGGACTTAATTCTTAGTAATAGAGATAAAATAATAGAATGGGTTGAAATTGTGGGAATTTTGGGGAAGAGTGACCATGTCATATTGGAATTCAATATAATGCAACACAAGCAATAAAATAAAATCAAGCCAGCACCTTAGGCTTTAAGACAGCTGATTTCAACAAACTTAGAGAGTTTGGGAATGAGAATATAAAAACCCAGTCTAGCACGACACAATTGAAAAAGAAAAATAAGAGATCCATGAAGAAATCAACATGGTTGCATAAAGAACCCTCTGTTCCCTTTTGTTTACATGTGGAACCTTCAACATGTCAGCAAAAACAAAAAAGTCAAGGAAACTATGGGTCTACTAACCTACTGACCATTAAAGACAGATTAAGAATTCAAGTCAAAATAGGCAAAAAAAGAATAAGACAACATGTGTTCATTTTAGACAAGTTCAAATCACCAGAACCAGATAGATTATACCCCAAGGTTCTGAAGGAGCTGGTGGATGTGGTCTCAGAACCACTGAACCATATCTTTCAAAGATCATGGAGCACCAGGGTATTACCACAGGACTAAAAAAGAGCTGATGTGGTTCCCATCTTCAAAAAAAAAAGGGGGGGGGGGAAGGACCCAGGAAACTACAGACCAATAAGCCTGGCATCAATACTTGGGAAGATAGTGGAAAAGATAATTAAGAAATGGATCTGTGGACACCTAGTAGCAAGCAAAGCTATTTCTAGAAGCCAACATGGGTAGTCAAAAACAGACCATGCCAAACAAATTTTACCGCCTTCTTTGACAAAGTGACTAAACAGTGGATCAGCGAAATGCTATGGACATACTATATTTGGACTTCAGTAAGGCATGTGACAAAGTACACCACAACCTACTTTTTAGTAAGATAGAAAAATGTGGCTTAGACAGCATCACCATCAGATGGATTTGTAACTGGCTAACAAACTGCGTTCGATGTGTTGTCTTCAATGGAACTACATCTACATGGAGGGAAGCATGCAGTGGGATACCCCAAGGTTCTGTCTTAGGCCCACTACTCTTTCATAATTTAATAAATGAGGAGATAAAAGTGGAACTCATCATATTTGCAAATGACACCAAACTGGGAGGAAGAAGATTAGAAGAAAGACTCAAGATCTAGAAGGACCTTGACAGACTTGAACACTGGGCCTTATTCAACAAAATATATGTCTATTTGCCCACAAACATGAAGAGTTGTTCCATAAGTTGAGAAAGGTTGGTTTCCACAGGTAAATGCTTAAATAAGAAATCTTATTTTTAAAAGGTTAAATTAATGAAAACAAATAATCGGATGTACAAATGACATTTTTTTTCCTGTATAACAAGTTTGGATCATTTCCCCCCCCCCCAACATTATGGAAAAATTCCAGTGGCTGTGCATATCCAATGGAGGAGGAATCAGGGCTGAAAGTTGCCAGAGCTTATAGGACTGCGCATAGCTGTCCTTCACATATATATATGAGGAAAAGAACAATGTAAAAGACCCTGTGGGGCCCACAGTATCTGCTTTGTCTAGATAATGCTGAGAGCCACATGAAACCAGAGATTAAGCAATACCCTTTTAGATACATTCTTTGTCCAGCTGTATAGCATTGAAAACATTTACATCTGACATATTCCAAAATATATGCTCTTGCATCGTTTGTATTGTGGCCACATGGCAATGCTCCACAAAAGGATTGTCTAAAAAAAATAATCTATTTTTTTCTCATGCTCCAATTTCTTCACTGAAAATTAAACAAGGAGAAAAAGCTGTTCCTGGAGAATTAAAATGACCAGATATTGCATTGACAAATCAATTATTATAGTTCCCACAGGGACAGTGGGGAAAATAGTATTATTCAGCCAGTTAAATACTTTAAATATCCCACTGATTTCAGTAAGAGAAGCATATTCTTAAAATTATTCCCACTGAAGAAGGGGGAATGTTTTGAAACAACTATGCCAAATTCATGAAAATTAATTTGTGGTAACAAGCAACCTTCTTTCCAATCTTTTATAAGGTCAGTGTTGCTCTTTTCTTTTACAGGGTTTTGGAAGTACCCAGCGGAAATGTTATCTTCTTGCCAGCTTGAGTATCACCATATTCAAAAAATATTATCAGGACTGAAAACAAAGACAGTTGGTTTGATTCCATCAAAACAATGACTCCCACCCTCAATAGTCATTGGAAAACAGCCATGGAGGAGAATCCATAATCCAATCCAAGCACTCCTTTGTTATTCATGACTTTAAAAGATTATCACATCTGATACACTACTGCAACTTCAGCTTCAAATTTACATATCTGAAAAAAGCAGATATAGATCTAACTACTCAACAATTACAAGAATAACATAAATATTATGTGAAAAAAAGGATGGATTTCCAAATCCAATTTTTGACATAAAGACTTTATTGTTCCTGTTAAACAAAGACATACACCCCAATTGTGCCCACTTGACCTAAGAAATATCAAGATACTTTACAGTTCCTTAATTCTGATGCTCTTCAAGATGTATTGGATGTCAATTTCTGTAACTTTTTTGACAATCAATCATGGCTAAGGAGTTATGGGAATTGAAATTTGTGCATCTGGAGAATATAAGGTTGAGAAAAATGAGTTTATCATAAATGAATTTCCACTGGATTTTATGACCAATCAAGAAACACTTCTCAATGAATTAAATAAATAAAGTAGTAAGATATCAAGGGAGGTTCAATAAGACCAAGTAGCAAGTACATTACAGTTACAGATTTTTTTTAAAAAAAGGAAAGGAAATGGGAGACTGAAACTCAGTGTAGTTCAACAGAAAAGAGCACATTTAGGTTGGCCACAGTTCCCATATATGCAGGTCAAGAAGCAACAGTGAGAACTGGACATGGAATCACTGATTGGTTCAAAATTGAGAAAGGAGTTCGG
>JANHJO010000712.1:0-15883 GCA_032468235.1 Pseudoxyrhopus heterurus
AGGCGAGGGGCTGCCGGGCGAGCGGAAGGGCCGGGAAGCGCCGCGAGGCTGGGGGCGGGCGGCGCCTCTTCTGCCCGGGCCGCTCGGCCCCGTCGCCCTGCCTGGCGGCTTCCGACGACCAGGTTTCTTCTGCCTTCCTGCCCTGCATCGCGGCCTGTTTTCTGACCGCTGAAAGACCCCCGGCTCGCTCTCAAGTTGGCTGCCTCCAAAGTCGGGTCCGGAACGGAGTTTCCCCTCATGAAGGCTGCGTGGGCTCGGCTTGTGGGACTGAAGTTTGAATGTCCCCCCCCCCCCGCTCTTTCTCACTACGCAAACACACACACACACACACACACACGCAGAGCAACAACTGACAAATAAGCGGGACTAAAGCGAGGCTCAGGATGCCCACATTTCTCCTCAGCGAGGTTGAACTGCGCTTTCCTTCCCTTCTTCCAGGAGGGGGGGGGCTTTCTGTGTGAGGGGGGGTCCCTGAAGAAAGGAGGGGGGCAGAGGCCCTGGGGCCCCTTGGCTGACTTGAGCTGGGGGGGCCACACAGACCCGCACAGGCAGGTTTTAAACAAGCTTTTAGGGATGAAGAAAACGTTTCTATCTGCAGCCCTAAGCAAATTTAGCTAGAAAAGCAGTGGTGGGGGGAGGAAAATGGCTCCCCCCCCAGAACAAGGAGTTAGGGCCGGGATACCAGCTCCTCTCCAGAATGAAGTCGCTTCCCGTCCCTTTGGCCAGAGGCAGCAGCCATGCCCGGCCAAGATGGGCCCAGAACTGAACTGCTGGTTTTAGCATTCCAGAAGTGTTTCAGCTGCTGCTGTGGAGCTTCCTCTAAAACGTTAAGAATATTGTGAATTCCTGCTTCTCCCAAAGATAGCACGATTTGTTGTAATGGGAGGAAGAGCTGGGGGATTTGGCTAAGACCCATCGGGGCAGAAGGAACCTGGCAGGCCGGCTCCTCTGCTCTCCCACAGCCCGGAGTAGATCAAAGGAAGTAGTATTAACTGCAGAAAGACTCCAGGAGTTCCTTCTGGATGTTCTTGTAGGCCAAGCAGGGGAGACAGATCACAAGACATAACTTCGGTAGATCTTAATTACTGTATACCTAAGATTAAGCTTGGTTTCAGAGAAAGCCATCTTGCTTGTAAAGAGCAGAGACCCGCAATCTTTGGGGGTCAATGGGTGTGATTGGAACTTGGAGAGAATGTTATGGGCCCGCTCACAAAATGGCAGCCTTGGGAGATGTGCCAGTCGACAAGGGGGAGATTGTCTCCCCTTTCATTGTCCAAGAAAACCTTTCGGGTCCCTTTTGGGAATCAAGGGAAGGATTCGAAAGAGAGTAAAGCCTGAGCCAGGCGATTTACAGCAGGCCAACTTCCCCTTGACCCCAACTTGAAGGAGTTTTCATCTTGGGATGGACGGGCAGAGAAACAGTTCAAAGGAGGTTGGCTAAAGCCTGGCCATCTGCCTGGCCTTGCCTGGATCCAGCCATCTGTTGGGAAAAGGAAGTAGGTCAGGTGTTAGCAGAGGCAACGTGCCGCCTGCTTCTCCACGAAGGGACCCTTCAGCCAGGAAAGCAGGCTCAGAGACACCCAGCCTGGCCTTTAGGCTTGCTTGCCGTCGAGTTCTGGGTTCGGATTCTCTGGGGAGACGGACGGATTATAACTACGTGGAAGAAGAAGAAGAAGAAGAAGAAGCCTGCAGGAAGATCCTTGCAGGGAGTTGCCGATCGGGCTAGCAGGACAGAGTTGGAGAGGCTGAGTCTGCCCAGAAGAACCGGTCCGTTTTGGCGGCTCCTCTTTATGGATTAGGCCTCTTCTGCTCGTGCTGAAGCCGGATTAGCCCTTAGTCCTGCACTGCAGGGCAGGTAGCTCTCCAGCCAGCGGCTCTTGATTGAAGGCTCAAGCAGCACCACGGTGGACCAGGCGGGAAAACGCCTCCTGCCCTCTGGGCTTCCTGGCGCCAGTGAGCCCTGAAAGTGAAAGGAGACGATCTTGGCTTCCTGGGCATAAGGAGGAGGCTTGCCAAGCCACCGCCGAGCGAGAGAGACCCCGGAAGGAGGCGGCATTTGGCCCAGAAGCTGTTCCACAGACCAGCGTTTCTCTTTCCCACGGTGGACTGCAACTCCCAGAATTTCCCGGCCAGAATGGAATTCTAGGAGCTGAAATCTGCAATTCTTAAAGCACACTGGCTGGGGGTTTCTAGAAGCTCAGGTCCAGCGATTTGAAAGTTGGTGAGGTTGAGAAATATTACTGCAGACAGTGGCTCTATATAGCTGTATATGTGACTTTGATGCGTCTCTCAAGGGACCATTTATCACAGAGGATTTGGTACATGGACTCACCCAGACTTCACCTGGGCGCTGCTGGTGGCATCGTTTTCTAACCAAGTGGTTATGTAGACTAGAGGGATTGGAAGGGGCCTTGGACATCAACCCCACCAATGCAGAAATCCACTGGCTGTTCCTCCCCAAGTCCTCCAGTAAAGCAGAGTCTACCATTGTCCAAGGCAGTCTGTTCCATGATTGAACAGCTTTAGTTTAGGGAAAGTTCATGTGGAGCATTTAAAGGAAGTCAACCCCCTTCTCTCTGGTCCCGTCTCATGGGACCACAGCTCTGAACAATTCTGCCCTTTCGTCTCCATCTCAGCCTTTCAGGTCCTTGAAGGAGGCACCGTCATGTCTCTCCAGAGTCTCCTCCGGGGACACCCAACCTCTCGGTTCCTCTTCCGTTTTTCTTTTCCTTCCAGGCCCCGTTTCATCTTGGTTACTCTCCTCTGACCTGCTCCAATGTGCCAACGGTCTTCCTTGCAATGTCCAGAAATGCACGCAGTGCTCCCGATGTGATCTGACTAATACTAACTTCCTCTCTATTGAAAGGGAAATGGTGGCCAAACTGCCTTACCGAGTTTTTCTGCCATGATTTTGTTTATTTATATCTCATCATTATTAGATTTTATAAATAACGCATGGTGGCGAACACATCCAACACACCTTCTACCTCCTATTTTCCCCACAACAACAACCCTGGGAGGTGAGTTGGGCGAAGAGATTGTGATTGGCCCAAGGTCACCTGGTCAGCTTTCATGGCCAAGGCAGGACTTGAACTCATGGTTTCTTGCTTTCTAGCCTAGTACCTTAACCACTGGACCAAACTGGCTCTCGTTGATTTTCTCTGGTTGATTTTCTGGAGATATTCTTGGGAGGCATCTGCATATAGGTTGGAAACCTTAGGAGTTGTGGGGAAAAACGAGTCCTACAGAACGCCTTCTCAATGGCTAGATCCAAATGGCGGAAGGTCCACCAACCGAGCCCGATTCTTAATCCATTCTCCCAGCAGCTGGAGACCCAGGGGGAGTGACGTTCAGGGGGATACAGTATTTCTATACAGCCCCCAACTGTGGAGGACATTAGTGCCAACCCTGAACGGATTTAACACCAGTTGCAATGTTAAAGAAGAGACTTGAATGTCTCCTCCTCATTTTCAGGCAGCGTCATTCCAAGAGATTCGTTGCACTCGGATGAGTGTCTCAGATTGTCACTATGCTCTGATCTTGTCAGCAAGACAACATTGGGTAGTTGATTGCAATCCAGGTTTTGGTTTTGCTATTTTAAAATAGAACAGCTCCAGAGCAGCTTGGGAACAAAATCTATTAAGGATTATCTATAGCAGTGGTCTTCAAACTTGAGCTATCCAAGCAACCCTGCTCAGTATGAAAAACCAGCATGGAACCCATTAATATATCTTCTCATGCAATGCAAAAGAATGGTACAATTACGTTGCAATCATGCATTTCATACCATGTGAACACAAACTGTCATGTTGAGCCCTGAAGGGTTCTCGGGGAACCCTTCGGTTCTTCTGAATACTGTCAGTCTAAAGGAGGTCTTAGTGGGGCTCTGGAGACACCTGCAGGTGGTCAAGTGAATGCATTGTGATCCTGCACAGGTGGGAGCATTTCCTTGAGAGGCAGAGGGGGCAGCTACCCTGAAAATTGGTCACTGGGGAATAGAAGGAACTGCCTAATAATGATAGACAATTACAGGTACTCCTCAAATTATGACTGCAATGGAACCTGCCCATCAAGGTCATAACTCATGACCCAATTTTACGACTTTTTTTGTGGTGCTTGTTAAATGAACACAGTGGCCATAAAGTCACTGCAACAGTTGTAAAGTAAACACATTAAGTGAACCAGGGTTTGCTGTGGAGACTAAAACATAGAAGAGCGGATGCAGGACCTGGGCATGGCTGGTCTAGTGAAGAGAAGGACCAGGGGAGACATGTTAGCAGTCTTACAATACTTGAGGGGCTGCCACAGAGAGGAAGAAGGGGTCAAGCTATTCTGTAAGGCACCCGAAGGCCAGACAAGGAATAATGGATGGAAAGTGAACAAGGAGAGATTCAACCAGTGGAACAGAAGTTGCCTTCGGAAGCTGTGGGAGCTTCATCACTGGACGTTTTCAAGAAGAGACTGGACTGCCCTCTGTCAGAAATGCTGTAGGGTCTCCTTGCTTGGGCGGTGGTGGGGTTGGACTAGATGACCTACAAGGTCCCTTCCAACTCTTAATCTGGATTTTGGCAAAACTCGTAAAACATGGTCACATAATTGTGGAACATTACAAATGGCCGTAAATGCAGCCCAATTGCCAAAAGCCCGAGTCCAGTCATGTGACTGGGAGGGAGGGGGTGACCATTAGAACTTAGGTATCCCCAAGAAGGTCTGTTGCAATTTTGAACATTGCTGAACACCCTGTTGTAAGTCGAGGACCGGCTGTCTCTGTCAGATCAGTGACTGCCAAAGCTCTGCAGGGATTCAGACACTGTTTTTCCCAACCTCTCCAAGAAGGCAGCAGTTGAACCCGAGTTCTGTGGCCAGTGAATCTTCCAGGGCTGCTAAGCCACATTGTACTCTGGCCAGTCGCAGCTTCTGCAGTGGGAGATAATAAGCGTGCGCCCTCGGTGGGAGCAGGGCAGCCCTGTGTTGCCCTCTGGAAAGAGCTGGGGACAATGTGCACTGCGGCCCCCTCTTACTTCATGATACCCGGCCATTTCAAAGTTGGGGGACTTTTTAAAAGTCAACTTGCTACTCTTTTGAAACAGTTTATCCTCCTGGGTTTTTTTCTTTCTGTGTTTTAAATAGAAAGTTTCTGTTGCTAGTTAATGCAGGGTTTTTTAAGCAAATGTTTTTTAACTGAGTGCAGGACGGGCTGATTGTGTTAGAAAACCGGGAAGAAGCTGTCCCCAAAATAGAAATGACTGGCAGATCCTTGAAATGGGCAATTGTTGCTTGGACAGAAGACAGACTGAGAAGAGAGAAGCTGGGGTGAAGTTGCCCTCCTATTGTAGCCATCCTTGCCCCATTGTTGGAGGGCAGACTTGGCTCTCCTAGAGGAGGAAGTGCCCGGGAGATGCCGAAACCCAAGTGAAAATACGGGAAGCTCGGTTGTCTCTGGGCAAGTCCTCTCGGGGAACTTCAGCCAGTGGTGGTGGAAGCAGAAGCAGGCCAGACGGCTGGTAGCATTTATATGTCTCTGCATTGTAACAGTACAACGATCCTGCAAGGTGGGCCAGGGGTGTGGCTCCATTCTGTGAGCTAAAGGCTGAAGCTGAGCTCACCTGGAGAGTTGACAGCAGAAACGAGCATTGAGCAAGGAGGCGCTTTGGCCAAGACGGGCTCTCTTGTGACTCAGCACAGAGGGTGGAAATGGGGGCTGAAAGTCCCCTCCACCGCCGTGCCTTTCTCCTGGCAGGCCTTCAAGGGCAGCGGGGGATCGAGGCGGCTGGTGGGGGGGCTTTGAAACACAAGGAGGCTTTTGCCAGAAGCAAATTTCTGGGAGCCCGTTTAGTGAGTGTGTGTGTGTGTGCTTGTGTTTTCATGTTGCTCATGCTGCCTTGTACTTCTCTTCCATGCGCAGAAAGGGCTTTGGACCAGGGCTGAAAAGAAGGAGCCCAATTTCTTTCTTTTTGCCTGAGAGCCCAATTTCTTGCTTGGGACAGGAATTTCTGAGATCGCTGCGGTCCTGATCCGGGGGGCAGGGGGGGCTACGGGACTGTGTGTTTGAGTTCCTCTTTTCTCCTGCATCCCCTCTGCTGCTGGGAAGATTCTCCCCCCCCCAACAACCCCTCCAGCGTTAACATGCAACCCCTGCGCACCTGTTTCCAAGCAGCTGTTGGGTGGGTGTTGAAAGTTTAGCTCTGCAGATCTGAGTACAACCTCCAGCTTGTTTAGGAGCCCCACAGCCAGGCCACCCCCTCCCGGCTTGGAGGAGGAGAGACAGGTGCAAGCGGCCGGCCGGCCAAAGCCGTCAGGAGGCGATTGTCTTCGTGCCAGGACAATGACTGGCAGCTGTGGGGGAAGCTGGGAGAGGCTTGGCCTTTCCAGGGCTCAGGAATTCCAGAAGCCAGTCTGGAGAGGCTCCAAGGAAGAAAGGCAGGCGCTGGCTGCAGGAGGGAAGAGCCAGGAGGGCTTGGAAAACAAACCCCCGTTGGCCACTGAAACCCTGAGAAAGTGGATTCTTGATCCTCAGCCAAGGGCCACGCCCGGAGTGCAAAAGCAAGGGAACAAAAGCTTTCAAAGGCACCTAAGCTGACTTGGATTTGGCTGCCGAATGTTGCAAACCCCTAGGAATCGGCCTTTGCCTCCAGGATGTCTGGAGGGTGTGGTCAGAGAAGTCAAGATGGCAGCCGTGATGGCGCTGTTGAAGCTCGACCTGCTTTTGATGTCCAACCAGGTGGAGAGCTTTGATCACACCATCACAGTCCCCAACTGGACTCCTTTGAACAGACCCTGCAGGGACCTCCGCTTTCCTTCTTTCATCTGAAGCCTCTTGTGGGTGTGACCTTCTCCCATTGGGGTCTGGAGCCTCAATCACGATTAATGAGGCCGACTCCAGTTTCTCTGTGGATTTGGATTAGGACCATCAGAACCTCCCCCAAAACTTGGAACAGGTTACAATATAGGCTGAATAGACCAACGTTGCCCAGAATGATTTCAGGGAAAATAGAGAAGAAATTGTATGTATGTATGTATGTATGTATGTATGTATGTATGTATGTATGTATGTATGTATGTGATCTGTGTGTATGTGCTTGTATAGATTTATTGAAGAAAAACTTTTCAGAAACAATATAAAAATGCTCCCAGCACTTGAAGTAGCAGACTGGGGTTCCTTCTCGGGGCACCATCCAATATGGGTTAAGGTTATGCTGTTCAGTCACCCAAGGGCAGCCTGTTTGATAGAAGATAGGGAAATGTTCAGATCTTCGTTAGTTGGACTCCACAGTGCTTCAGTTTCAGAAGCCACGGAGTGCTTCAGAGCATGAAGGAACACAGGCCGCACCACCCACCCACAGCTCCTTAAAGCAGCCGCACCTTTCCCCAGGATCGCACACTGTCAACGTATCCTGCAGTGCCAGGATAGGATTTTGGAACTGCCTTTCAGATGGGCTGTCTTTGGACCAGGTGCAGCAGCTGCCAGAATTGGAGACAGGTCCTGTGTGGGCATTTCCATGTGCCTCAAAGTTCTTCCGTGCCTTCAGAGGTGACGTTCAGCTCTGCTTTCTAGTATGCCTACAAACGCTTCGATGCTTGTTGAAAGACAGGAGAGATCTCTGTGAAACAAGGCAACTCAGGTATCGGAGCTCTTCCGAGACAGTAAGGCAATGGCAGTCATGGTTTAAAGTCAAAAGGGTGCTTTGGAAGGAGGTCAGAATAATGGATTCCACACCTGCAGGGGGCTGGGCGATGATTCACAAGGTCTCTTCCGGTCCTGATATTCTATGATTCTCTCACCTACCAAGGATACATTTAGCCTGATGATGTCCTTGTTTGCACAAGGATTCTAGTGATTGCATCATGAATTTGAAAGCCTTGTTGTATATCTCCTGAAGTATACTGCATTAAGCCCTCCCAAGTAGTACTCAAAAACCTTAGAGCTTGCAAAAGGAAGGTGGTAAGGTAAATCTAATTATGGTCTCAAGAATGGCTGGACATCCTGGAAGCTCTACGAATAAATCAGGGCTTCCTCATTTTACTGTTTGAATAATTATCTCCTTTGCCAAGGAGGATTTGCATCTCCTCATCACACTCCTATATAGGAGCCCTATATATAAAATCCATGCTACATACAATATACTTACAGATAAGCTGAGAATTTTAGATGCCAATACCCACACCCCAAATTCGATTCAGCTTATCCGTGGATGGGTTATCCCAGGTATATACAGTAATATTTTGTATATATTCACATTTATAGCAATAGCAATAGCACTGTATTTATATACCACCTATCAGGGCTTGCAACCCTCTCTAAGCGGTTTACAATGTCAGCCTATTGCCCCCAACAATCTGGGTTCTCATTTTACCGACCTCAGAGGATGGAAGGCTGAGCCGACCTTGGAGCTGGTGGGATTCGATCAGCCAAACTGCTGATCTACAGTACTGCGTTCTAACCACTTGAGCCACCACAGCTCTTCCTTTATATCGGCAGATATGTCAAATCTCAATTTTTTAATCAAAACATCCTGAAAAATGCAGGTTGGCTTATCTGTGAGTGGCACTTCTTTGATTTTGATTTATAATTTGAGGGTCTGGTTATCCACGGATGGGCTTGTACAAGAGTATATATATGTTAGCCCGTCTCTGTCCTGGGTTTCATTTTTTCAAAGGTTCAGCCTCCCCCTGATTTTTGCTGAATGCTCAGACTGGTGCATGCCAAGCATGGTGCAAATGGGATTGATCATTTCTTGAATGTCATGGAGTTGAATGCATTGGAGCCCTCTGTGGTGCCCGCTTCCTTCTTTGTATATGAAAGGTTTTCCAGATGAAAGGACTGTGCCCACACCCTTGAGGAGATCGTAGGCTGGGTCTGTAGGATCTGCAAGGTGATACAGCTTGGGAAGTTTGTTGCTCAAGAAGATTGATGTTTTTTCTTTTTCATTCTTCAAGTACAGTAACTCTGTTTTTTTTTTTATCTTTTTAAAGGAATTTTGGAGTTTATAAGTTTGGCTGTAGGACTGGTTAGTATCCGTGGAGTGGATTCTGGCCTTTATCTTGGAATGAATGAGAGAGGGGAGCTGTATGGATCGGTAAGTGTAATTCCTATAACCTTCTGACTTTATCAGAATTTGATGTAATTCAGAATGACCTTCCTTAAATCACTTTGCTCTGTTGGGCATTTGGATGAGTACCTGGATTCTAAGCAATAGGACAGCTGGTGTGTTTATGGCCCTGCCAAGAGCCCTGAGCTTCAAGCACCTTTTCTTGAGAAGGAGAAAGGGAATATATAGCAAAAACCAAGATTAAAATTGCAAAGAAGAATTCCAGACTAAACTACAAAAGTCCAGAGCCATCATGGAGATGATGTAACTCCTTTCAGTCTCACCTTGTATGAAAGGCAGGACTACTTCCCATGGAAGTATTATGGGGAGAAGGTGCTCATTGAGGGAGCTTCCTAGTCCAAGAAGGATCTTCCACAGGGAACTTCAGTAGCACATTGGGGATTCATGAGAGCATGAATGCCATCTCCAACATACCTCCAGCAAAAATATACATCTGAATTTCAGATGTATATGCAGACAGTATTTGGACCTGCATAGAACATATTCACTGAATTAAGTGGGAATTAAATTGGCTGTAAATAACTTAAATTCAGACAAATTGGAATGATTTACTGCTATATTTACAAGTCTTAACATAGTGAAATATGGAATAGTCATCAGACACAGAGACATGTATCCAGATAATACTGTAAACTATGTTGAATGTCTGTCTGAAGTTACAACACCAGTAAATTCACAAATAGTATAAGGGTAAATCACGAAACTACAGTTCAGCCAAATATTCTAATAAGAGGGAATTCTCTTTGAGTAGCCTTATTTTCTTCTTAAAAAACCAACCACCATCATAAATCAGTTCATTGTTTTATTTTGCTTTGGGGGGTTTAGGAGAACCCGCATTACCCTTTAACCCCACCCACTACGAAAAATGCCCACCCTAACCCAAAAGGGCCTAAAACGAGCCTTCCCAGTCGGGTATTACACTCCCCCCCCCGTGCCCCCCACCCGGTGGGGCAGTAAGGGTCATGCGACTTCAAAACAAGAGAGGTTGCCCATCTCTGTTAACCACTCAAAGTCTGGGGACTTGTCCATTTAGCCCCTTGACTGCGAGCAGGTATCTCCCCCGCCTCCCTCCTGCTCCTTCTAGAGTATCTTTCGGCAGGAGAGATTAACAGGGTGCCAAGTTGGAGGTGGGATCTGATCCTCAGTAGGGAAACCACCTAAGCTGCCTTTCCTCCTGGTTGTCCCAACAAGTGACCCTTTGAGATGGTTTCAGATGAGGTTTCCTGCTGATCTGTCCAGGTCTCTTCCATGGGAAGTTAAGTAACATGAAATATATTTCCTTGATGGAGGGCATGTCCACCTTCTCATTTTCGTTGGTGCCTTCTGGTCCTAGGAACACCACCCCTGGCCTGGCCAAGAAGGGTATTACTGAGCAGCCAGTTCCAAGGTTCCTATGGAGCTTCTATCTCTTCTGGCCCAAGGATGGCCATGCCCTGGTGGGGTGGAATTTGACCCCCACCCATTCAGCAGAGGCCATTCCTGCTCTAGAGGGCCAGGTGGAGTACTGAGGTCCGAGTCAACACTTTGAGTTGCCCGCTTCTTCCTTTGCCCTGCTCCGATGTCCCATGTTTTAGTGGGACCCCGAGTTGGCAAATGGCGGAGAATAAATCCTAAGGTTTATTCTAAGAGCAGAACTAGGACATGAGGTTCACATTCAACCTGCAGCACCAACTTTACATTTCAAGAATTCAATAAGCACCTGTTTATATCGTAAGAGTCTGAAGGCAAATGACACCACATCCCACCCCCCTGTTTTTAAGGGTACTGAAGAACGAAAAAGGGAAAACCAACCCACCCAGGGCAAAAGCCAGGATCTGTTCAGGGGAGCCAGGATATTTTGGTCAATGTCCAATACAAAACAGGTTGGAATAGAAGATAAACAATCATGCGGATATAATGTAAATAAAATAGAACATCAATCACAAATAAAGCTAATACATTAATTAAAATTGAATAATGTGACTGCAAAGGCTCAGTTTCAATACTTTCACAAGCAACTAAGCAGTTGTTCACTGTGGACCTCTAATAGTATTTAGAAACAACAATTTCTTACAGTTAAATATTCACACAGCGTAACTTGCTCCTTGGTGAAACAGTTATTTCTTTGATCCTGTCCTCCTCCAGTGCAACTTGAAAAATAGACAACTTGCTTTTTAAATTTCCATAATGGGAGTGCAGCCCCAAAAGAGGAGGGCAATGAAGTGACCTCATCATCTCCAACAGAGGCATTGCCATTGGTCAGGGTGTCTGACCAAGGAAGAGGCCGGCTTCTAAGCCGTACCATTAGACCACAGAAGCAGAAAGTTTCAGTGGGATCACAGATTACAATAAGCCAAGGGATTTCTAACCACAACTTGCTGTGTTAGCCACATTGGGCTGGGTTTACACAACATGCAAAGCCAGAAGTTTACAAACCATAGGAGATGTGTTGACCTTGGTGTCCTGTAGGGTTTTTTGTCAGCTTCCATTCCTTTAGGATGAAACCTACAGATTGATGTTGGGATGGGCTCATTTTTTTGCACACAACTGCAATAATCAAACAATAATCAGCCCTAATACAAGAAGCTCTGATGAACGAGAGAAAGGGAAAATGTAATCCTCCATCCTGATCCCCTTGGAAGGAGGGCAAGATAGAAGTCACTCGGTCATAGTTATTAGTCATCCTTGGGTTGAGTCAGGGGGATTTTTTCCCTTCCTCTATCAGGATCGTTTTTCATGTCTCTTTTTTTTTCCCTTCCCACCTCCTGCTCACACAGAAGAAGCTCACACGGGAGTGTGTTTTCCGCGAGCAATTTGAAGAAAACTGGTATAACACCTACGCCTCGACCCTCTACAGGCACACTGACTCTGAGCGGCAGTATTACATTGCTTTGAACAAAGATGGGTCTCCCCGAGAAGGATTCAGGACTAAGAGACACCAAAAATTTACTCATTTTTTACCTAGGCCGGTAGATCCTGCTAAGATACCTGCTGTGTACAGAGACCTTCTGCGCTACAGGTGATATTCCCTGCAGCTTGAGAACAAATATGAGTGCGAAGCCACATGATTGTGCAACATACATAGATGCACACAGTTGGGTTTCCAAAGTTTTTGCTGCAGCACTATAAGCCTACGCATTTCATCCCTTCTGCAAGCCTAGTTGACACACAGAGAAGCCCTCCTGACCTTGAATCCCTTGGCTTTCAAAGGATGGATTCAGTCTCCAGGGAGCATGACGGGATCGGGCAGAGCCTGGAATCCTACCTGTTGTAGGATCATTTTCTAATTACAACATGTACAATTTGGTGGGCTAGGAAGAGGAAGCAGATCACCCTGAGCAGAGGAGATCGCGTTCGACAACCACCAGCAATGTTGATCCTAAGCCATGGAACCAGGCACAGAAGAGTTCAGGAATGATTTGTATTCTGCTCAAAAGCTTGGAAAGCTTGCTTGCTAAACTGGCCCTTTGCAACTTGGCAGATGTTGGTGTTGCGAAATCTGAGAATTCGTGGACTTGCCTGGTAGTAAAGTGGTGAATCCAAAGGCTCCTCAGGAAGGTGTGTGTGAGTGTGGCTTTATTTGTGCAAACACACACTTTGACCTGCTTGCGTTTCCTTCCGCTGGAGTCTGATAGTAGAAAGGAGGAGGTGAGGTCAACGAACGAGCATGTTTATGATGTAAACACAATATTGCTCATAAGGACAAATCTATTTATAAAGTGTATATTGTATTTATTTTATATATTTATTTATTTCATACATATATGTATATAAAATATATATATTATTTTTAAAATGAGAGATATTATGGTCCAACTTTCTTCAGAAAGAATAAGGTCCTACTAATGTAGGCAAAAGAGGGGGGACTTTAAAGAGCTTTATTAGCAATAAAATGTCTTTATATATTGCAGGTGGCTTATTAATTTATTGTAATCATAGTGATTCATAATTTAAGATTTAAAACCATGAATGTGGAACAGACCTACAATTACAGAAAACATCCTACGGTAAGTGATGGAGAAAGGCAGAGATACACTTGATGGGAGCTTCTATAGTGGCTGCATTGTCTGCCAAACTGACGCCGTTCAGTTGCTATACTACACTCAAAGAGGTGAGTTTAGAATTGTAGCCAAAATTGAATTAAATTTGTGGCAAATCCATTCCCCTCAGATAGGAAATCTGTTATTGAGCTGCTTAGAATTTGTCCCTCTAAGAAACAAAATAAGTCTTGGTTTTCTCCAGGTTTAACAATTGGGTCATTTTCACAACCTGGAGAAGATGAAGGGGAAACCCAGAGCTTCCCCGCGTGGTATCGGATTACAGTTCCCAGCTTGCTAAACTGGTGAGGCTGCTGGGATTCTGGAGGGCAACCAGTTCCTGGAATCCTGACCTGAAAGACGGCAGTCATCAAATCACAAGCTAGTGTGACATTTTCTGTTAAGAATTTTTCCTCATATAACACATGTTACCAGGACATTTCTACTGCATTTGTACAACAGGCTCAATTTTTTTTCAAAATGAAGAATCAAGATAAGTGTTCGGACTCAACTATTCTTCTTGGTGCCAGTCTTAGACAGACAAGGACAAGACAAAATAGAAATTTCTCCATATACTCCCTAATTCTATGATTGGTGCCTGGACATCTCTCTGTTCAGGATGCCTCTTCCATCCTGATGTTCTCTTCTAGCCATCATGTGGGTGAAGTTAGTGAGGAAGGACGATCCTATCCTAGGCTGCCCTTAGCTGGGCTTGGATGCTAAGTAGGATGCAACTTGCTTGGCATGGATTGGGAGGCCTCTAGGGCGGTGTTTTTTCAATCTTGGCAACTTTAAGATGTGTGGACTTTCGTTTCCAGAATTCAGTTTGGGAGTTGAAGTCCTCACATCTTAATGATGCCAAGATTGAAAAATTCTGCTCTAGGGAACCACGGCTGTAGGCTAGACGGAGAAGGCAAAAACAAACCAGAAGGCGGCAAACTGCCATTGTGCCATTTGCCAAGAAAACAATATAAACATGCCAAGAAAGATTTGTATAATCATTTTTAGAAGAGTTTTAGATTTCAATCCGTTTCCATTTCTCTGGGCCCCGGGCATGGAACTATTTTCTGACCAAATTATTATTCCCTAGTTATTTTTTGACTGTAACAGAATTAAGTGGTCCTATGATCTTTTGATTGAGATTTGTTCAGATGGATTCCTGTTGTCTTTGCATCATCATAGCCTTCAGTCACACTTACTGGAAGAAATAGGAGATTGAAATCTCACACATCTGGAAAATACCAACTAGAAAAGGACTGTTTTAATCTCTTCTTGAAGACAATCTAGAATTCTTCTTGTTTTCCACTTTGATGATATCCCTAAAAAGGGCTGTGGGAATTCTGGGGTCAAGATGAAATAATGTTTTTTCGTTGCCTAAAACATTATCTAGTGTCCTGTAAATAATTTGCTACATATGTGTTTATTTTTTTACCTTTAAACTTCCACTTATTCCTCTCAGGGGAAGATCTGCAAAGAAACACACCCAACTTTTATAAATGCTGAATTAAAGGTTTCACTTGGGGCTTGGCCAGCCCTCCTGCATTTTAACAACAATAGTCTTGTGTAAGAGCATGCCCGAAATTGTTTTGATCCTTTGTCATAATATGGATGCTCCCAGTGGACCTCCGACCATGATCTTTAATATATGAACCATGTCATTTCCCCGCATTTTGAGATAAGAAACACCCCATAGTGGGGGATCTAAAATAGACTAGGCAAAATATCAGACACTCTTCAAAAAGATCACTAAAAATCCTGTCTTTACTCAAGTAACCTCCTGGCCACAGCAGGGCCTGAGTGGTCATGCCATACAAGGAGATCCTAAGGGTGGAGCAGATCTCTTTCCAGGGATCTTGCACCTCCCCTGCGCTCCAGAGCAGACTCTGCTTCAAAGGGGGACGCATGATGTGCGTGAACCCAGCAATAAAACCAGCCGTTAAGTGTTTAGGTTAATGAAAAAGGCTCCTGACTTAGTAACTTGGGTGAAATGGCTTTGTTTCACTGTAACTTACTTTTTTAAAGTTTAATAAATGCACATTTAATGGTATATCAGGATATGCTCCATTTTCAGTTCGCTAGGGACTTTGCGAAAGTGTACGAAATGTACAAAAAGGCTTTGGCATTGCAGCTCTGGAGGTAATGAACAAGTCCTTACGCAGCAGACATAGAAGGATTCCAGCTGGAACTTCCTGCCCTAAATTGACCTCCAAATTCCTCTTTAATCATGTTAAATGGTAAACTATTTCACATAAATATAATTCCCATATACAGCCAATGCCACAAGCATCTCTTTTGAAAATCTATGGTGGATTTATGGCAACTTTTAAATCCTTGATAGCAAGTGAACAGCTTTTGTTCAACTACACTCAGAGATGTCCCTCACTTATTTTTTATGTCTTGATTCTAATTTGATCAAGTGGATAAATGTAATATGGGATACATAAATGTAATATTGCAATATACAATCAAACACTCAATGAAACTCAACTACTGTAAGACAAAGTCATCCCTCAATCAGATAGTCCTACTTCATTGTTGTATTATAGTTCTGGTCATAGGCTTATGGTTCATGAAACCATAAAACAAATGTTCATGAATTTTTGTTTCATGAAAGAAAATAAGGAACTTCTGAGAACAAATGTAGGCAACCTATCTCAAAAGTAAATAAAGCATTTCTCTCTAAGGTAAAGGTAAAGGTTCCCCTCGCACATCTGTGCTAGTCGTTCCCGACTCTAGGGGGCGGTGCTCATCTCCGTT